>PNEQ01054297.1:9711-52786 GCA_003012365.1 Medauroidea extradentata
GTTTTTATATATATATATATATATATATATATATATATATATATATATATATATATATATATATTAGAACTTCAGTTTTAGAATAAATAGTTGTACAATATAACTCAGTAATTTATTTGTAATCGTATGGTTTAGTTATTATTTCACTTACAGTTCCATTCATCATTAAAATACATTTAGTCTGAATAATTCCCGAGTAAACTATTTCATCTGTTGCACTATATTTTCTAACTAAAGGAATAATATTAGTTATATTACTTTGATAATATTATATATTAATAGCTTCATTAGGTGTAATTGGATTAGACACATTTCTTAAACTTTAATTTCTAAAGTCTAAATTTTTTCTTGTTCTGAGTACGGAAGAAAACTTTATCCAATGAATGCTTACTTCTAATTAAAGTTTATACAAAATCATCGAACTGAGAAAGTGATAAAGAATTACCAATTTTTGGAAGATAATTATATTTAGATTCTAATTATTTTATATTTTCTTTAACCCAAAATTATGTTATTATATTTCGAATGTTATCCATTTTTAAATATATAATTGTTTTCATTTACATATTTGTGTACCCAAAAATCATGTCACTAAACAACTGTTTCTTCTGGTACACTGAAAGAATGCAGAATCGAAAAAAAATACATTATCACCAGATAATACATTAAATGAATTATTCACCTCAACAACTGAGTTTACATTATAATCTCTAGCATAATTTAATCTAATCTTATATTTATATATGTCTGGTTGTATTTTTACCTCTTTTATTTTTCCTCTCATCATAAAGGTAAATAAAGGTTGGCTGTTACCTAAATAAACAATCCCTTCCCTAACATTGTATTTTCCGATTAAATTAATAATGTCAATTCAAACTTTTGAACAATAATAACGTTCAACAAGTCTATCATTCATTTTTAATTTAGTATTTGTTTCATTACAGCCATTTGCAATTGACTGACTCAAAATTTCTATTATATTAGTCAATTCTTACGTAAAACAATTTTTTTCTGCATGGTTTTCAAATTGATTAGTTTTTCACAATAATTTACACGTGATTGATTCAAACTTTGTAATGTTTTAGTCAATTCTGTATCAATTGTTACTTTAGATTGGTGTAATTTATCACTTAAGTTGTTATCTAAATTTTATAATGTATAATTTATTTCTCAATCAATTGTTATTTTATTACAATTTAATTCTTTATACAAAATGGCTTATTAACTGCATAAGTTTTATCAAGACAATCATTAACCCTTACAAGTCTACGGCGGTGAATAGAAATATATTTTTAGATGCAAAATTAAAGTTTTTTCTAAGTTGATATTTGAAAGCAGAAACATGTGTATCAACATCTGTTTTTAAAGCAAAAGTATTGTATATTATTTTGATTCTAAATCTTTAAGTAAAGAATCACGTTTTGAGTTTGTATTTTAAACACACATATTAACATCCTAAACAAAATTATCATATTTTTAATCATGAATTTCTGATTTCGTTAATGCATTTCCAAAAATATCCATTATTATTTAATAAATAAGTTATACCTGAAGAACTTAAATTTTGTGAAAAATGGTTTAGTGCTATAACACATAAATGTCCACAAGTAACATCATTAAAATTTTGGAATCCATCAAACATTGTAAAATATATTATTTAAGATAGTCATCTAATTGATAGGATGGATTACCTACAAAATAATCGAATAAATAAATAAATTTATTTTCTTTCCCATAACAAACCCAAAGTGTTCCAGAATTTTTGGAAATATTTAAATTAACTATTCTACTATCTTTTTAAGCGGAGATTTTGGTAATTCATAAATCATAAAAACACCTCGGAAAAGTTTAATTTTTAACAAGTTTTCAATATCAACATTACTAAGAGGAATTGTTTCTTTTTCTTTGAAATTTTTTCAAACTTATTCCTGGAGACGCAGTCCAAAGCTGGTGCTAGTTTTTCCATTTCCAAATTATATCTTTGTTGTTCTTCTAATTCTTGATTTTACTTTTTAACATTAATTACAGAAGTAGCAACAGATGACCACAACCAGCTCATGCCCCAAGAGCTCCTAACGCATAAAAAAGTAGAGGTAAAAATCCACCTTTATGAACTGTTAAACCATTACCAATTTTAATTTTTTTCGATAATTTTTTCAGTTGTGATACAGATAAATTTAAGAGTCAATCATTTACAATCCTTTCCTTTTTTTATTTTCACGATGGTGTTCTTTTGTTAAAATAGAATATGTACTTAAATTCATAAGTTCATCCGCAGACAGTTGAAATACGAAATTTTTTTCTTCATTTAAATAGAAAAAAATATCATAAAATAATTAAATATTGTTATAAGTTATAATTATAAATTTCATAAGCAAAAAATTTATAATATTATAAGTAAAAAGTATTAATATTTTATTTATATTCCCTAACGAAGTTTTCGTTAACATACACAGCAGGTCCAGTAAGACCAGCCCTCATTCCTTCACTTAAACTTGCATCTGGAGCAATAACTCGTTGAAAATATTTATTTTCTTGTTCTTTATCACCTGTATTTTATCTACATTTATATGATTGTGATAAGCAATATTGTGTTCCATTACAGCTTCATCAAAAGGATTTATTGGTTTACCATTTTTTTCTAATCATTATTTTAATTTAGTTCCAGGATAAAAAAAATGATAACCAGGTGCATGCCATTCAAATGGTAAAGAATTAATTATATAATTTAACAAACCTTTTCCATGATGTTCTGATTCCCAAAAAGGTTGAAGAATTGTGTTCAATATTTTTATAAGATATGGAATTATTTTGCAATAACATATCCATTATTCCAACTTTTTCATTAAAATAATTATTATTTGCAACATTTTCTTTCACATATACACCGGTAACTAGTAATCTATCAATACGTTTTCTAATATCATCCATCCAAATATATTATATTGGAAGATTTGTGTATTATTTAATACCTTTTCCAGATTTTGGTTTCTGTTTAATTGATTCATAAATTGGTTGAACTGTATTTTTCTCCATTTGTAACTACCACTTGATTTCGGTGTTCCAGAATTTGGATTATTTCTTGAAAAACAACTGCAACGTTTCGGGGATTGCGATCCATCCCCGAAACGTTGCAGTTTTCGTTGTTTTAACTTGTGTTGTGTTGTCTACTGTCTTGTATTTTTTGTCCACTGTTCACTGTTTTTTGTCTATTTCCATCTTGTTTCATATTGGGATTCTGGTTCTATATTTTTGTCTGTCTTTTGTGTATGTTTTTTGTGTCTGGGTGTTGTGTCGATATTCGACTGAATTCCATTTCTAGAATTCTTTGCTGTCTACTATAACAATTATTTTGAAAAAAAAAAAAAAATACAGAATTCCTCTGGGATTGCTTTTTTTTTTTTTTTGTGTGTGCGTTTTAGAATTGTATTTCTTTGTTCGTTTACGTACTTTGTCATTCAACACAGGTGTGATCAGCTAAACATGAGTAATATCGTATGTCCACAATCCCATTGCAACAAACATTCAAAAATCTCTCCAAATATACTGTTTGCATTTAATGATACGTTTATCATAGTTAAATGTTACTTCACTATCACTAAAATATATTTTACTTCCATCAGGACGTAAACCAAAAACATAATCTGCACAATCGTTAATAAATTCAGTCACTATTTCACCAATAAATGTAGTTCTATAAATAGTTAATATAACTATATCCTTTTCTGTATGCTTAAATGCTTCAGAGTGTTCATTTTCAAACAGTCCGTTTGCAAAGATGTTTCTGAAAGTGTTGGTGAATAATCTAAATTTTTAACAGCAACCGTGGCAAGTTCCTTGATTTATTTTCTTATTTTCATTTGTAACTTTCTTTTATTTTTTGGCCTAAGTTATCAATTGCATCAATTATTGGTTGTTCTGTTTTTTTGTTTTTTATTTTTTTCAGAAGTTTATTTACGTTGTTGTTTGAATTCTTTAAAATTTTCAATTAACTTTCGTCTTCTCAGTAAATCATTTTTGGTTTGTTTTTCTGTAATCATTTATATAGAATAAAAATACATGATAAAAAATTAATGTTCAAACACTTAAAACACTTGTTTAAAAACCTAAAACATGTGTTCAAACAACTAAAACACTTATTCAAACTGTTCAAAAATATAATATAAAATATTAAATGGACTAAAACTTACATTTTATGTTGGGATTAAATTCTTTTAATTGTTTTTTTTTAATAAATTCCATACCTTTTTTTCTAATTGCATAACCTTTGTTTTTAGTTCCGGTATCCAATATTTTTTGCTGAATATTTTCCTTATCTTCTTGATTATCACACACTTCTAGAATTAGGTTATTTAATTCCTCAATCATTTAAATTATCTAACACAACTTCGTTAGTTATTTTGTTACTAACTTTTGTTGTTAATTCTCGAGTTATTTTCAATAGTTAAATTTTGCAGAGGTAACAATATATTGTTCAATCATTTTTCTCCAACACCATCATTTATTCTTAACTCGTTTAATAATAAGTTTTTCGCTACATAAACAAAACTATTTATGTAACATTTTATATCATCAATATTCATGTTATATAAATCTTTATTTTTCCTTTTCTATGTGAATTAAAAGCAGTTTTAAAATGTTCTTCATCAAGATGATAATTTACACTTTCCTCCTTACGACAATATTCAAATTTATCGTCAGGACATTCACCTGTAATATGTATATATATATATTGATAGACTTGAATAAAATTTTTGTTTTGTTGTACCCCCACTTTTATAAACGTTGTTCTTATGCAACGAATGTGTAGTAACAGCATATATAATACCATTCTTTTATATATTTTAAATTTTTTTGTGTCTTGCTTAATTGAATATTTTTATTTTTGCTTCTTGGAGTTCTTGTTCTTTAACTTTTACTTTATTTTCAAAATCTGCAATAAGTTGTTATCTTTTTGATGTGAATTATGTTTACCAAATTATATTATAGACAGTACAACTTCGCTTGTTACCCATTTTTTTTAAATAATATTTTAGTCTATTCTTTTTTAGATGATAAAATAAAAGAATTTAAACCAATATTTGAATGTCTCTCCGAGAGACCTCTGGTAAAAATCTAAACTGTTATTTATCATCTTCATCAACATATTTTTTATAATTTCTTGTTAAGTATTTTCATATTCCGAAATTTATGCAATATATTTTGCTTCTCTGTTATTGTAAGTAAGTTTATATAAAAAAATTCTAAATGCTCGTAAACCAAAACATTTACAAACTGCTAATGGAAAGAATTTTATAACAAATTATTTAAAAAACTAATGAGTGATGATATTATGAAACATTATTCAACATTTAATAATAAGAAAGCTAGTGATGTTGAAAGATTTAATAGAACTTTAAAAGAAAAAAATTGTGGAAAATATTTACTATGCAAAGAACTTATATATTGATAGATATATTACCAAAATTGGTGAGTGATTACATTTTTTCTATTCACAACACGATTAGAACGTAACCATCGATGTCAATAAAATATTGAATGTTCTATTTTATTAAATATGTATGAACTTCATAAGTATATCACTAAAGCAAAAAAAAAAAAATTTCGATTGGTGATAATCTTTGTATATGTAAAACTAAAAATTTATTTGAAAAAGGTAAAACACTTAATTGGTCTACTGAAATATTTGAAATTTCTGAAATATTATACACAAATCCTATGACATACTGAATTAAAGATTTACAAAACGAAATCATCGAAGGTATATTTTGTGAACAAGAATTATTAAAAACAAAATATGATGAAGATTACTTGGTTGAAAAAGTTTTGCGAAATAAAGGCGATAAAGTTCTAGATAAATGGTTAGGTTTTTATACCATTCATAATTCATGAATAAATAAAAATAATTTTTGTAGTAGAGATAAAAATAATTTTTTAATAAATTTTGTTCATTATAAATGAGCGAGAAAATAGCTGAGAGTTACAAACGTCAAACTATTCCTCCAACTGATCAAACAATAATAACTTAAATGAATACAATAAGAAAGTAGATTTTTATATTCCTATTGGTGATTTATTTTCACATCCGAATGAAGCTAATGTTTATTTTTAATTTATGTTACCTAAACGAGATAAAAATGTTGATTATGCCAAAGATTCAATTATTGATTTATGTGAACATTTCTTTCCATACTTATTTTAAAAAATTTAAATTTCTAAACATAGAAATATTATTGAAACTATTCAAAATCCTGGAATAAATTCCACAATGATGCATTCGTATTCAGAGTCATAATACTTACAGATATCTATGGGTGAAAAAAGGTTACAGAGTTGATAAATTATTTTCTTTTAGAGCGGATAAACGTAATGAAGTTTCATATTATCATTAAAATATTTGTTTGGGTTTATTAGAGATTGTAATGATATTTTTGGAAAGGTTGTTAAAAATTTCATTTATTCGAAATTCTAATGATGATGTTTGTATCTATAGACAACCTAAATATAAAAATTATGGATCTGTTGACTATATTCCAGATGCTGGTAAAATAATTATTGAGAACATGGACATTTTGTGGCCAATAGTTGAATATAAACCAATTCATGGTAATCAAATTAAAGCTTAATTATACAAAAATCCTAAACTTCCAATAACTATTAATTTTTGGCAATGCCTTGAAAAAGTTGGTCCAACTGGTTTAAATAATTTCCAGTTTGATATTAAAGTTCAATTGAATTATCTTCATTTCGATATGCCTGATTATGTAATAGTTGATGTTCAAATTAACAGAAAAGAAGATCCAGAACAAGATAAATATGGTTCATTATTTGATCACTGAAATGTTATGAATATTTCGATTAAATATGGTGGAAACGAAATCTTTTTTAAAATAAAACTGGAATTTTTACATAGCTGATAAAATGTTTATTGCTTACAAAGATTTTAGGAATTTAAGAACTAAATTTGTACACTGTTTACCTTATTAACGAAATCTACTATACCCCAAATAAATTTGCTTCTGAAAGAGCATATTGTTATTGATTGTTCTCACCGAAAACGTTCTATTCTAAATTTTGAACTAATATTAAACTTACAGTTGATTTTAATAAACCAATAGTTGCTACGACAATATGTAATGTAGTAATAATTAGTCAAAGAAATCTTATACACGATATCAAAACTGAGAGAATCACAGAAGACATTTTGTAAGTAATTATATTTTTAAATTTTATATATTTTTATGTTAGAATTTTAATGTTTGTTATAATTTTTATTCCTTTTTAACTAAGCGCAGCCGGAAGGCTGCTTAAGCTGCCTATTTATAATGACCCCATGGTAATGTATCAATTCAATTTTCAAGAATATATATTTTATCATCTTCTGGACATAATGGTCTCTTTCTTGATTCAATAGAAATTAATTCGTGTATTTTACTTCTTATAAGATTCGTACTTTTATATAATATTTCTTTTTTGACTAAATCATTTTTAATCATCGAATTTTATTTCATATTTAGCAACACAAGTTTTTATTCCTTTTTCTCTTTTCCTAACACAACCTTCAATGTGTATAGCATAGAATTTTTATTTTAATCAAATTAATTCTTCTGATATTTTTCCATTGTTTTCATCTTTAATATTTCCAATAACACTATTTATTGTTTACTTGTGGAATATTGTATCTATTATATTTTTCGTTATCTGAAGTATCAAAATGTTCGATCATTTCTTTTATATATTTGTATAAACCATTTGTTTTTACATATTTTATGTAACTATCTGTATCTTGGTAACATAATTCAATATTTTCTCCACATTTTGGTTTCATAATATTATAATGGAAATCATACATCAAAATTTTTATAAATCTAATATACTCATTTCAACATATCTAGGTTAACTTAAACATAATTTAGTTGTATTCGTATAAACCGCAGCTAAACTTCCGGAAAATATAGTTCTATCTTTAAAATTTGGTTTTGCAATTAATTTTCCTACTGGTTTTCTGTTTGTACATAATCTAATATCAGCTCTGTTTGTAATATGGTCCATTGGTTTTTTCAAAAACAGAATTACTGATTAATTCATAGAAATCTTTTTCAAAATTATTCGTGTGGTTTAAATCAATATATTATTTTCATCCATTCAGACTGTTTAAATGTTATTACTGTGTGAGCTTTTTTTCATTTGTATTCCAAAATATAAATATTGTTTAAGAATTACATAATATAAAACATATTTTTCTTTATCACTTAATGAAGTTAATCTTTTTTTTTTAGTTTTTGATAAATTAATTTTTTTATTTTCTGGAGCTAATGGAATATCTTTATCTAAATCATATAATTCTTTAGGATATTCTAAATCAACATCTAAAATATAACTGTAACTTGAATCACTTTCCCCTTTTAATATGTATTTATTCCAAAAATCTACATCATCAAGTTTGCAGTTTACCCATTAAAACTGCAATAATATAAATATTGACTTATTGCCCAACCATATAAATAATTAGCATCTAAATATTCTAAACATGAGCATTCAATTTTACCATAATAATTATTCATACATTTATTATTTGCTGTTACAACATTGGGAAATTCCTTCACGAATTCCTTTTTCAATCATTAATATTTTATCATTACCTGTTAATAGTTAAAATTCAATTTTTTATGTTTTAACATTGCATCCCATGATAATCCTGGTTTAGTAAAAACCAAGAAGTATCTAATTTATAAATTTTAATTCACACATCTGTAAAATTTTAAATTATATCCGCAAATAATAAAACATAAAATTTGTTACATATTTCTGTATATACATCAAGATTTTTAATAATAATAAATGTGTGCCAAACTTGTTCAGAAAATTTACAATCTTTGTCAGAAATATCAGTTTTATTTCAGTTGCTATAAAAGTTTTCATTAGATGGTAATTCTGTTTCATTTAATTTTTCAATAGAATCCGTATAATCATTGGGATAAACACACTTTTTAGTAACTAACTTCATTTGTTATCTGAAAATATTTTGAAGTTTCTCCAAATTTTTCTTTAGTAATATTTTTAGGTAATGTATCTAAACAGAAGGCCATACATTTACATGTATCAATAAATTTTTATTTCACACCATCAATATACATGTTTTGTAAAAGAAATATATTTTTCTTCATTGTTTAGAATTAGAACAATTATATTTTCACATTCGAGATTTTCAAAGTCCTTAGTATATAAATTAGTATGGAAACCTGATAAATTATGAATATAATCATAAATAAAATTTGTATTCTGATAATTTAAATTACATTTATTATGGGCAGCACATATAAATTTTCCAGTTAAATGATCATGATTCAATACTTAATCATTTACTTAAAATAATTTTTATTTACATCAAAATGTGTTAATGAAAAATATTTGTTTATTCCTCCAATAGTTAATGGAATCATGGTTGTTATACTTTCATTAATGTTTTTAATTTTTTTTAGATTCTTCAATAAAAAATTTTACATATACACTTGATGCATTTTCCTTTATAAAATACCGGAAGTTTATAATTATTATTTTATTTTATATAACAACAAAAAATGTTAATTTTTGTAATTAATTTTTCAGGATGTGGTTTGCAAGTATCTATTTTATTTAATAAACATTCGAAATCAGCGTAAATAGAAAAGCTTACTTTTAAAAGAATCTTCATAATTTTCAAATTGTAGTTTATTATTTTTCTCATCAGGGAGTTCAACTCGAGCACCTTCATTATTTTTACAATCTCCTACGTGTTTATTTAATTATTCTTATGTATAGAAATGTTGTAAACATCTATCACAAAGAAAATTTTAACGAAGATTTTTTTAAAGTTGTGATTCAATAAGACGAGAAAGACATTGTCCAACAATAGTGATCATTATTATCATTGTTAATATATGAAAGACTAATGTGTTTATCAGTTTTATTTTCGTAATAGTTAATAGATACAATTCATAATATTTTTCGTATTTTATTTTGTTGTCACTTTTATTAGTTTCTTCTTCAATACTGTTACAAGATTAGAAAAAATTTACATGTCGGCAATTCTCACAGCTATATGGGATAGAGGTGTTATAATTAGAAACACAAGAATTGAATTAAGTTATTGATTTACTAGCTCACAATTCTTAAAAAAATACACGGAACAGCTATCAATTATAACATTCACAGCACCCGTAACTATGTACACAATTACTACTGTGCCAAAGAAACGTTAATTAAATTTGACAATTAAAGCATTACAAAAAGGTCTACCGCCTATTAACTACTACAAATCGCAATAAAAATTCAGTCATATATCCAATCAACAGTCTTTCAAATAGCGACAATGTTCAACCTTAACAGTCCGAAGTGGTGATTGAGCACCCCGAGTGCACCACTGTCTTCACTTCTGAGGTCTTTGGTTCGGCTCCCGTCACGCACCTCCTTGTTGTCCGTCGACCAGCAGCACTAGTCCTCTTGTTCCGCCCAATACTGCTTCGAATTTATCAGCTTATAGCCTCACAGTAGATTCTGACGTCACCAAGATGTCTTCACCATTCTCTCTCCACAAGCATTACACCTTCCTCTAGCACGACCAATAGCGAATTCTCCCCAAATCTGTTGATTCGGGCTTTATATACTTCGGCTTTACTCCGGGGATTCACCGAATTACAGGGGTCTAAAAATAGAAGTTACATAATGCTTCGGACGTGACTTCAGCCTCATAGGCCGGCCTCGTGGGGTTAAGGCGCAGTCGAAACAGGTCTCTATGACGTACTTCCTCGGGATTCCCACAATGAGGCAGCCTGGCTTGTGAATCATGGGCTAGCCCAAAAGGCCTTTCGACACATCCCCCAGCCCTCAGAATCACAGCTTGCAACAATATTTTTATATGCGTCTTCACTATTATTAGTTTCTTCTTCAATGTTGTCAGATTCTTCATTTTAGACTTAACTTTTATTTCTTCATAAGCATAAACAATAATTGAAATTAAAGTTTTTTTTTTTTTCAAATATTCGAATTTTATTTAACTTCATTGGAAATTCTAAACTATTTCATGCATTCTGGAATTTAAGCTGAAATGATAATTATTGTTTACTCTATCAGGATTTGTTTTTACAGGGTGTGGTGTTAGTAAAATAGATAAGAAACATTTGTTATTATAATTTTAACTTTGTAAACAGCTTGTTTATCTTAATTTTTTTTGTGGAAGATCATCATAAAATGCACCATCTAGAGGATTATATAAATTTATTCTTAATTAAAATGTAGTACTTTATTAAATGACCAATTAGATCCTTTGCTTGCAATTCAATCATTTCTCTTAATATTTTTGAAATGGTATCTTCATGAAATTTTTCTAAATCAGTTGTTTTTAAAATAGTTTTATTTTTAGTTTAAAATAATGCATCGCGAAATTCTAAAGCATAATATATGTTCACCTCTTTTATATTCAACAGAAAAATGTATGTTAACTTTAAAATTATTTTCCTCAAGCTGTTCTTTTATTTTATTTATTAAAATGGGTTTTACACTATCAAGAAATATTGATAATTATATTTCACCATTCATTGGAATCATACCATAAGTATTATAACCTCTCCTCAAACGATTCTACTATTTCAAATGTTTCATAAACTTTAGATTCTTTAATTTTAGTTACTTTTTTATTGCTCCCTTAAGTCTTTACTTCTTTCACGATTTCTCATATAAAGGTTATCATATTTTTTTCCACAAACTTCACATTTTACTATAAAATGTTCACGTTTAGTTTTTGGGTTATTTTCCGGTTTATTTTTTTATTCTTTTTTTTTTTGTTTATCTTTTTTGACTAATTGTGGTAGATCGAGTTTTTTAATTACTTTTTATTTTTTTGCTACTATTCTACATTACATGCTTTAAAATTAACTTTTACATTATTTTTATGTTGTTTTGTTGCTAAATGTTTTTCTTCGTGAGAAAGTTTATAATACTTTTCACAAACATTACATTTAACTTGTGTTTCACGAATTTTTCCATTTTGGTCTTTTGAAAATTACATTTTGAAGTTAAAATATATCCCAAGTATTTTTAGTTGTGTGTTCACCATTCATTTCAGTTATCATTTATTACAAATAATATTTATTATACACTTTAATTATTATATTTAAAATTTTTCCATCTTTTTGTGTATACTACTTTATATATTTTTATATTTTCATCTTTTATATTTTTATTTTTAAAATTTTTCGTACATTTAATTAATTTTTTCGTTACAAACTAAGAACTGAAGACTAAAAATGGAATCAATACTAAATTTACTAAATGGAAAAAAAGAATTTACAAACATTTCTCAACTCACAATAGGCAAACCATATTTAACAATTAAGGCTAATATAATAGATACAAAAATTTGATTCTCGAGTTTTATTTTTAAAAAAATAAAAAATTTCAAATTGTTTTTACCTGGTAGATATGTTCGAAAATTTAATAATAAAGTTTTAGAAGATGTCAACAGTGGGCCTATAAAATTATATGAATTCAAATGTTAGGCCATGGAAAGAAATTTGGTTCGATTACATTCTAAGAAAATTTTTAATTTTTAATATTAATTATTTTCTAGTTTTTATATATTTTAAATTTTAGTTAATTTACAATAATTAACATTGTTTAAATTAAACAACACGTTTTATTATTTTGTTTTACGGTGATATTGTGAAAATATCTTGATAAGAAACTGCGAATAAATTACTTCGATATATTCGATAATTTTAGGGGATTATTTTTGGTGTCATTTTTGAGCACTAAAAGGGTCATTGTGTTCAAACATACATTTACTATACATATACTCTATTTTTTTGGTATGATGCGTTTATAAGTTTAACTGTAAGCATCAGATTAAGAATATCCAAACACCCCACAAAATTGTTATAAATTTTGTACAAGTTCCAGATTTTATTGCACGAAAATAACTAAAAATAATATAAAAAGAATGTTTGAATATTTTATGTTTAAAACTCACAGATACCAATCAAAACTCTCACCGTTTTTATTTTTCCAGGTTTTGTTCTTTTTGTATCGTTATAAATGCAAGGTCGTAGCTGACATGAAATATTCTCGTTTCTCGCGTTTCAAAATCGTTACCTTCCCCATGAGAGTACACAAGATTTATATCTGGTGCGACCACTGCGACGGTTGAACCAGCAGTGTTCATGTTAAGGCAGGGAACGTGTTTTCAACAATCTGTTACACATTTAATCTGCTCAACATTGCGTATCAAGCTTCTACACTAAGTGTATTTATGATTTGTCCGTAAAGAAATCAGCAGGAAACGAAAAGTAAGGTATTTCTGGAACGAAAAATTTAAGATTTCCAACGCTTTTTTGTTTGTTTGTGAATTACGACTAAAAATATTTCGTGAGGTTTTTTAATGTTCGTTGCAATGGGAGCTTACAATTAAATTAGTTATTTGATAAAGGAAACATGTCCATCAACCTCCAATGTTAGAAACACAAAAATAACTTTGTAAAACTTGTTTACAGTAGTATAAAAATGCTTGTGCATACCTATATGTAGTATACAGAAAGAGGAATACATTATACCATTAAAACATACTGTATGGCCATTATATCAGTTGCTATAATAATTTATGCAATACGTACAAGTTCCCTTTTTCAAATTAATTAGTGCATTTTATATATTTATGGCTATTATGATTAATTTTACAAATAGTTTTGAAATTTTGACTTTTGTGTTAGACATAAGTGACTGATGGACTATCAGAAAACATACTTTGACCATTACATCAGTTGTTAAAAAGATTTCTGTCAGGGACTAGGTTCCTTCTTCAAATAAATGGCTTCACTTTAGTGCGTATTGCTTTAATGTTCACAAATAAACTTCAAAACTATTTCAGTGGCATAAATAAAATATACGAGAAAAACAATGCTTCATCACAGTAACTCAATATTGTATTTGGATAGAAAACATGCCATATTTTTTATTGTATGTTAACTTTAAATTACCTTATTGAGTCATACACCATAACATTTACACTCCACACCAGTATTATATTAATGCTACAAATGCACATATATTTTCATAATTAGACAATGTACAAATAATACACAAAACGTCCAGGCTGACTATGTGGTCATCAAAACAAAGTGTCAATGACATATGTATTTGTACGTCATACTGCAAACAAAAGGCCGTCTTACTGACTTCTTTCACTGTCAGTCTGTGCAGAACTCTGTACCTCTGTACCTCTTCGTAGAATTCCTTTTCTGAAGTAGGAAGGCATCGTATTATTTTCCTTACATCAGAAATCTCATTGTCTTTGTTTGTTAATGGAGCAGCATAAGCGTTCTTCGGAGGAATACAGGATATGGCATCAAATTTCGGCATCTTGAATGATGCTTGAAGTGAACTATGAATAACTTCAGCGCATGTAATATACCCATTTGCTTTCTTGTCATAGATCACCTGCGCATATTTGGACAGCGTAATAGAATACCCTTTGCAGACTGATTTGGTGTGTTTCATAAAAACAAGGCCACTATGTCTTGAAATCTAGTATGTCATTGAAAACTAACATGGTCACAATGAAGTCTTGAGCATTTTTGCTAGTGTTTGTATTCAGTCACATACTGGGCGGTGTATAAATACGTAAACTTTCCTAATAACTCTTTTTTATCAGTCCAAGGTTATGGACACAGGGTAAAAAAGAGTGTCCTCTGACAGGGAAATGTTATTGTAAGGGACAACAGGAAATGAACAACAGTGTGATTGCGATTTTGGCCACCACATGAATCACTAACACATGCAGTACTTATACGTTTTGCGGCAGTTGCTCAATGTATCGGCAAATAAATGTGCACACTTCGTCAGGTCCTTTTTTATAATGCCCTTCATGGTAGCAGTAGAACTGTGCAGTATTATTTCCAAGGCTGTGAATACAAAATACATTAAACCACAGTTTTCGGAGGTAAAACACGTCTTGCACTGGGAGTTTAGGCAAAGGCAAGATATGCATGTAATCGAAAGTAATAGCACAAATACTGGAGTGTCATTTAGAAAGGGTGATTTCAACTTTGTTCCTTACTCTTCACATGTGGGACATACGTAGACTTAGGGACGCGCAAATCTGTTGTTGAAATTTTCCTTGGAGTGTTTCAAATAGTAACCATACTTGATGGTTGTTGACAGATCCGGGTGTTTCAAAATAAATAATTTTTATATTTGTTTTACTGTCAACGATGAATCGAGGTAGACCACGTTATTTGGTTTATAATTGGTCACTTTCTTAGGAAATGAACGTATGTGCTCATCAATATTACAAACGTCAGTTTGAGGCTTCGGATTTCCTCTATGTCCATGTTTACCTCGCACGTCACGGCGTTATCAACCACTGAATAGCAGAGAAGTTAGACAGTGACCTGCTTTACCTGTGACACAGTACAAACTAAAGGAATGCTTTCTTACACACTCTTACTTTGTCGCATCTCTTCACTGCATTAAAATGAAACCCACTCCGACGTGTCTGCTGAGCTTTGTCTTTTCGTGGCCGTCTTCTTTTGATGGAAACACAGGTGATGAGGCCCATTAGATAACTATATTGATAATATTTTTTATCTTCCATATACTAACCAGCTATCAGTTGAAGTTTTTCATCCTCAGAAAACTTTATTGTTAGAGGCACGATTATTTCGCGTATTCATTTGGTAGCAGCTTAGACTTCTCAGTCCTATGTACACACTGGCTACAGTCGAATATTCATTGGCTTCTAACCGTACACGCAGGTACCACGTGTGTTCGCAACGATTTATTTCCTTATTTATTACTGGTTTGCAGACGTCAAATGTGTATCAGAACAACTGTCGTCCGATCACAGTAATGACAGTGAAGTATACATCATTGACGTTCAACCTGACCTAGAAGCAATACGCGAAATACTCGTGCCTCTATTTATTGTGCATTTTAATCTGCATCTGAAAAACAAATTGAATGGGGTTAATGAATTGTAGGAAACTGTCATGGTATGGTGGTGTACCTCAGTGACACAGCAGGGGACGGCTATGACTAGAGGTACGTCAATTTCGCAGATACATTCCAGGTCAGGTTGAACGCCAAAAATATGTACTTCAGAATCACGTGTGTGATTAGCTGGCGGCTGTCACGGAACGCATTTGACTACTGCAAGCCAGTAGTAAATAAGGAAATTATTTCATAGCGCTATCGCTTGTCATGTTGTAAGCCAATAAATAATCGACTGTATTCAGGGCGTGTACAGGACTGAGCAATCTAGGCTTCTGCCAGATGAATCCGCGAAATTGACGTACCTCTAGCTATGACACTAAAAATAACTGTATCTTTAGTACGCCAGAAACATGGAAACACTATCTAAACACCCATTCTTGTCCACGAATATAAAAATATGCCAGAGAGAAGTAGGACTTAACATTACATTGATATTAGAAAGGCCATGGAAGATGTATCCTATGACTTGGACAATCAGGAATGAGAAACGAAGCGACACACAATATTTTAAGTAACCTGCCTAGCATTATTCTTAAATTATTTGGGATATATTACGCCCAATTCATTAAATGACACACATTAATATATTATTAGTGACTTCTCATCTGCCTTCATATTTATGCCAACAGCACCACTTACTGGGAAGGGCAAGTAATTTGAATTCAAAGATGGGTGGAAGGTACAGAGAAACATAATACGTTAGGGAATCGTTGATGTACTGCAGACTACTCCCCAACGAAATTAAAAATGTTGTAAATAAAACATATTTGTACGTTGCATAGCATATTCTGCACAAAATCCAGTTTTGTAAAGATGGTAGTAATGGTTTCATTGTGATTCCTCCACACCTAATTTTGTTGTGTAAATCACTGAAATTTTGTCTTTCTAACCCATAATCATATAATATTCCAGCTGTTTAGTGTGTTGAACCATGTGAATATAAATTTAGTAATCAAAGGTACTTACCTACATTCTTCACCAGTTGCTTTCTTCTGCACAACATTTCCACCAGAAATTATATATATATATATATATATATATATATATATATATATATATATATATATATATATATATATATATATACACCCATGCAGTCGAGTATTGTTTGCGCTTGTTGCATGCATAACCCTGTGCGTTTTGTCGTTTTGTACACGTCTCCGCTTTCGTGGGCTGTACATTCCTGTTTATGTATTTGACCTCGACATAATTTAAGTACTAAATTATAGTAACCATTGTCCAATAGATCAACAAAATATATAACAATTGTTGTAGTTTTACTATTTATAACACTGCTACCAACACAAATGCTATCACAGTCCCAGACACAACAAAATATCCGTATATGTCAGATACACCTGTAAGCACAAAAAGGATACAAGTCCACAGGACTTGTTTTTTTCTTCCACTTACTGTATATATTATATGCATGCTGTCCCCAGAGTAGTAAAGGGACAAGGTTCTTTCTTGCACCATTCGATGTATCTATGGACTACCTGTAAAATGTATATTTTAACTTATATTCGCATAAAAATGGACTCTTTTCCTTTATCAAATAACTGATTCAATTAGAATTTATTGGTTTGTGGACATACGTCATTGCTCATGAGCAATGTCATATGTTCATAAACCAGTAAATTCTAAAAGTATTTCATTGTTTTATTTACTGCTCAGTATAATATACCTATACTATTATATTTGCGGGTGTTGTGAATTTGTTTGCGTAACTAAATAACTATCTTGAAAGGTGTTGCACTGAATTTTATCGAGTCACGCTTGTGTATAGATATTGGCATCTAATTAAATTTACTCACAGTATTAACAAATAATGTCATAGTGCGTAATGATTATTGGTGACATTGAAAAAAATTTATAGAACCATAACTATACTATAGTTCGAACACATTTTTATTTGATGTAATGTATTATACGAATGTTTTAAAATGTATTTGCAATAGTTGAATTTTGATATCTACTGCATCACGCTTAAATACATATTTGGAAACTATATTAGAGTGTTCATGGTAGTTCTGTCCTACTGAGGGAAATGACATGTTGCATTATGTTCGGTGGCGGTCAGTTATTATCATTGAGATATCTTTCGGACAAAAACATTTTACAACGTTGAGGAAGTACCGTTAAGTTATAATTTTTTTTTTTTAAAGGTTTCCATTGAGTCTTATATTATAATAACAAATATACTTGCATATTGATAATTTTTCAGCATTATTGAAGGACGTTTTGTACTTAATCGTGTCTCGAATTAAATAAAAAGCCAATGACAAAATTTCCGTTACGGTGTAATCAAAATAAAGTAAAATATTTAGCTTATAAAATAAAAAAATTTTTGATATCGAAGTCATTGTTTCAAGGATTATTAAAATAAATCTAATTTTAAAAAGTTAATGAACAACCCTAGTTCAAATGTACGCAAAAATTTACTAATTTTCATACATTTCTTAACAATTGAAAAATAATTCACATTGTATTCTCAAAGGGGTCTTCAATAACCTCATAGAATTAGATGTCAATATGAATTATTTATTTAATTTTTGGGTATACTGGAACTGCCATTATGTGAATTTGTTAAGTGATTTAGCAAAAATACAGGCAAATAGTTATTTTTTCAATGGCTTATTATCTGAAGTGTAAATTTGGAACGGTTTGGTGCAAATCCAATATAGTGAGCTTTCTGTAGGATTAAATTCCTTAAATCCCTGTCAAATGTTTCCATACATATGCTACATACCGCCTAATTGTCTACAAAAACTTGAACCGTGACACAAATAACCATTCGCTGTCTAATTCATTGCACTTTATGCTTAGGCCTGCTAACGAGCATGAAGCTTTACATACGCATAAGCTGTTACTTATCCTTCGGAAGACATAAATTTATTACATGGAATGGCATATATTTAAAATCGGGTAAAATATAGTTTACCTTCCACAAATATTCAAATTTACTTTTATATTGGCGCAGTAAAACATTTTATTTACAGCAAAGGATAATGTATATTTGACTAGTTCAGCTTTCGGTATGAAAACCTTTATTTACAGTAAAGAAAACATAAGTAAATTTACCTTTCTTGTCAAAAGGGTTTTAGTTAATTTTTC
Organism: Medauroidea extradentata; assembly: GCA_003012365.1. Classification (NCBI taxonomy): domain Eukaryota; kingdom Metazoa; phylum Arthropoda; class Insecta; order Phasmatodea; family Phasmatidae; genus Medauroidea; species Medauroidea extradentata. The sequence continues at coordinate 28,849 of PNEQ01054297.1, forward strand.
AAATTGCAGTTATATCTTATTTGAAGTAATTATGATAATTTCTTAAGCTTAAAAATTTTATTATAAAACTATATCTGATTTCACAGAAAATATAACAGCTAAACTGTTTTAATTACAACGCTAATTTTTGCTTTCAAGAATTAATAATTAAACATAATAACTTCACAGAATAACTACTATGTAACAGTCCAAATGAAACAATTTTTTTGTGCTACGTTTTTGCTAGGGAAATGTTTTTAGAGAGCGATATTCGTAATTTTAATATTGGTTATATTAATACTGCTATTATATCAATATAGCATTCGGTTAAAACAAATCACAAAACACGCTTTTGTAATAAAAAAACGTAAACTAAGAGTTAAAAATAATTTTAAAATATGAAGATGTCGTTAAACATTCATAGCATGTTCCATAATTCAGAATTATTTACTTTTTTAACAATGAAATATAACTCTACAAAAATAAAATGATGATAATTCTACCTGAAAGTTTTCAAAATTAATCTTAGTTTTATAAAAACGCGATGTGCTTGACATAAGTAGCCTATAATTTTGTTCGCTAGTTATTACTAAAGGTAGTGTCAATAATAAAGGCGTTTCTTAAAGTTTAACTAAAAAATTCCGGTTGCATTTATTGTATCGTAGTTGAGAAAACCAGTAATAGCTGACATTATTATAGCACTCATCTTATAAAGCCGTAAAAATATAATGTTTAATTGTTCCTGTCAACATCTTACACCCTATGAAATACCGAAGTGATTTCATTATAAATTGAAGTTTACGTAAATACCTAAAAATAAATGTGAAATTATATAAAATATGCCAGAAATCCCTAATATCAGGTGATTAATTTAAAACGTGTTTCTTTGACGTAATACTATCAAATATAACTATTTGGGCACTAACATGTATAATCATATTTAATTTTTTTTATATTTCTGACGACCTATCTTGGCATAGCTGTCTGGAACACTGGGAAGAGATTTTGGGTTCGAATCCCGTGTTAATCAAGACGACTGGAAACTGCAATGATGTTATGTACGCAAATATTTGTGGTAGCTGGCAGAAAAGGTGATTTTCTATTTGATGTGTACGACAAAGTTGTTAAATGTTTCAAGAATGATGGACGAAGTCGTGACAGGGACAGTTAAGTCGACAAATTTTGACAAAACTCAACTACTGAGGTTTTGATAGTCAGTGAGGAATGACATGAGGTTAACTTTAGGTTATAAGGTTTTAAATCCACAAAACTTTGTGATATCTATAATGTTAAAATCGTTGCTAAACCATAACAGTGGCAAGACGTAAATTAATATGCAGGCTTTTATTTCTCAATCCAAATAAATTTTAGTGTACTTTGTTCACAAATGTTTTTTTATATTTCCAGGCATCAAGAGGTTTATTTTGAGTTGGGAGCGATTCCTGTTCTTCATTTTTCGTTGGACATAAATTATGTGAAACAATACTGAAATGATTTTTTTTTTTGCTGGTACAGAATGTTATAAATAAGTCAGTCCTATTACGTAAATTCACAACTTTTACAAAACGAAATTAAACACTATGTTACAGACAGTAATTTTCGTGCTAGGCATTCAAGTATTGCTACTTGCACCGACGACAGTGACTTTTGACAAGTTACAAAGAAAAATCAGTTCGAACAAACAAAGTGCATCCAATTTACGAATGGCAATAAACCAAATGTTATTAGTGTGTCACAATTTTTTGTCTGTTTACATTGGAAACTCTACAGAAGATATTGACATTGATGAAATTCTGAAGAACATTCACATACATGCTTCAGTTCCAATACTTCATCTTCCTATTAATGAAAGTTATAGTAAGTATTCGTCTTTCAACAAGACAGAGACATTAGAAAGCAGTGTGGGATACATTATATTTTCCAAGTATGACAACAAGTCATGTTTACCAAGGTACAACTGGACAAGTCTTCTATTTTGGAATCCCCAAGCTCACTTCTTGTTAATAATTACAGACACAGCAATGGAGATCCCTCACCAAGCTGAAGGAATATTTCATAAATGCTGGGATTAAATGAATATCTTAAACATAGCTATTACATTCAAACGTAACACAAATCCTACTTCACATGTATTGAAATACAATCCTTTCAAAAATAAAATGCACGTGACACAGATAAGTGTTGGTAGTTTCAAAGAAAATGCAATATTTAACAGTAACAAAATTCTTGACACAAATGGCTACACATTCAACGTAAGATTATCCCCATATAGTGGATCAGCGGAACTTCGGTATACAGAAGACGGCTCCATTGAATATGTTGGACCAAGCAGTCTAGCGGTGTACACGGCTATAAAGAAATTAAATGGAACTTTCAAAAATCTACCACCATAAGACACTCTTCTAGCTGCAGAACAAAAGTTTTCAAGAACACTATACGCTGATCAGACCCACTATAAATTTAGTTGGGCTAAGAGGAGCACTTATCCGTTTGAAAGGAACTGTGTTACTGCCGTAGTGCCAAAAAGTGACCAATTACCCAAGTACCTCAGTGTTCTTATGCCCTTTTCGCTCTCGGCGTCTATTTCGTACATAGTCACATTCATTATGTTAGGTGTTTGTTTGAAGTATGAAAACCATTTAAAAAACAATGCCACTCTCAGTACCATCATGTTAGAAGTAGCACGCTTAGGTTTGCACGGGGAAAGTCTCAGAAAACCCTTTTCGATTGTCCACAGATTTGTCATAATGTCTGCTACCATTCTGAACCTAATCGTTTCAAGCAGTTACACTGGACTTTTAACGACTTTTCTATTCGCAACTCATTTTTACCCAGACATTAACAAGTTTACCGAACTTGCGAAAACAGATTTGAAAGTTTCGGCATTCTTTTCATATGAAGATTTGGCAATTTTAAAAAGAAATAGCGGTTTCGATGACTTAATATATGACGCATATATAGGAAGATACTTTCCTATTACAGATACTTACGAAGCACTAGATATGATTGCAAGACACAAGAATTTAAGTAGACTCATTACTCACGACAATGCAATGCTTGCCTCATACCAATCAAGGTATTACAAGTATGGCATACCGATGCTGCACATAATGGATGACTGTTTATTACACGGACTTGCATGTAACTGGGTCTTGACACCAAACAATCCGTTTCTAGGACAATTTAACACTATTTTCAAGTATTTAGTGGAAGGCGGTTTTAAAAATAAGCGGAGAAGTGAACAAATCAATGATTCCAAAAGGAAGGCAACTTTACTAAATCGTCTGTATTCACTTGGACCTATATCACTCTCTCATTTACGATTAATATTTTTCTTTTTAGGATTTGGTCAACTGCTTTCATTCTGCACTTTCATGTGTGAATATTTTCGTGCGAATTCAAAATGAATTGCAAATTTTCGACATTAGAAATATTTCTCACCGAATTTTGTTAGTTGTTACTGGAGGTGGGCATTAAAAGTAAACTCAGTGAAATTTGTATCGTTAGTATATATACATGTGGAAAGTCAAAAATGTAATGCATATTCTATCATTTTTCTTGTACTATCACTTAGATGCAGGTGAATTGTAATTATTTTGATATTTTAAAATGTTTTTTGCATTGGGAGTTTACAATTGGAATTTATTGGTTTGTGGACATAGGCCACTGCTAACATTTTGTTGACCAAACTTGAATTGAAGGACAAAGTGACAAAAAAAAAACACAAAACACAGAAATCGTTATTTTAAATTATTTTAGTTAATTTAAATAGTAATCGCTTATGACATTAAGATCTGTTTTATTAATTTATATTACGTTATTCTACATACCATTTTATCGCTATCTTTGAAAGATTTCTGTTGTGGTATGTACGAAAAACCTTAAAAATTTTTGTAGACAAACGCAACAGCGAGCGAATGTTGCTCAGGTGAAGAAAATGCCTCAGAAACATAGTATTACCTGTTAACAACAAACGCATAAACGTACATATTATTCCGGAAAGGAATATAGTCGTATCCAGGAAGACGTTCGGATAAACCAGATTAAAATATTCGGGGAAGTCGTGTCTTGTCGATGGAAGCTTGCTCTATTTTGTAACTTATGTGTTTTCTTTGTTGCTTTCACTGGGTTTATAGAAAACAGAAGTTTGGTCAAATGACCGTAGATATTTCACTGACATAAAAGGTCATGATCTTAATATATTAAATAAAAACATGCAGTTAGAAACTAATCCATACACTTGACCACCTACATAATTAAACACATCCATAAATGACGTAATTGCGTGAACCCTTACAGAACAGCCACAGCGGAAAGAAAGATATTCACATTTACGCTTATTTGATATAAATATATATTGACAAATTTAAAAAGCCTACGAACATTACAGAAGGCTAGCAGGCGCTGCGATTTTACTTAAATCGGTTCATACAAGTACAGTTTCATCAGTACAAATGCAAATTAAAATCTGTGGGTGCATTTGAACCAAGTGATTGCTTCCAAATACATGCTTGTAATGGACACGCTTTTTACAGACAAGATCAAATTGTTGTAAAAATGAAAGCATTGAATACATGAAACACTGAATACATATGGCGTAGGTCGTACGTGCGTTCTTAATGTTCACGTGTAAAAAAAAGTATGTTGAAATTTATAGTTATGCTATGAATGTGATGATTGAAAATTAATTTTTAAGGTGCAGCATTTTCCAACACATACCAATCGCTTAGTTAATATAAATTGCAACGTTTGACAAAATATGTTTTTCTCGTTCTTTTTTTTTTTTTTTTTTTTTTTTTTTTTTTTTTTTTTTTTTTTTTTTTTTTTTTTTTTTTTTTTTTTTTTTTTTTTTTTTTTTTTTTTTTACCTTTTTACATCTTCTGTATGGCCTACACGTGTGTTGCTCAATTTCAGTGCACTTATAAAACTAATTTCTAAAGCTGGTCTAATCTAGGCCACTCTCTCATTATTTTACTATGAAATTCAACTGTACTTGTTAATTATATCATATTACAAGTGCTAAGATTTTAATTAGAAAGTGTTTACTTGGATAACGTTTTTATTTCAGATTCAATTCTTTGGCCATCCGACACTTTTTAAATGTATGTAAAAAACACTGCAGTTGCTATAAAATGTAATATTTAATTTGAATTTAAAAAATATGATTAGCAAAGTAGGAATTCTAAAATACTTTCTGAAACAAAGAGGATAGTATGTGTGTTATCTGCTTTACTACATGAATTGATTACTTTTATAGAACTTAGGAAAATCTAATACCTAAACCAGAATTAATTCTTTAAGCAATTTGCTCGTAAAAATACGCAAAACTTAAATAAACTGCAACTAAAAAATTTCAATTTTTAAATTTTCTTGCCAAAATGTTTAAAATTTCTTGCTATATATTTATGTACAAGATTTGAAATTGTTCTGTATTTTTCTTTATTGAAATGACCAATTTACGTTTCGAAAAATTATATTTGTGAACATTATACTAAGTATTACAAACATCTTATAAGTTACAAAATATTTACATAAATTATTCAGTGTAAAATGTAAAGTTTTAATTAAATGTATAAATTATGTGCAAAAATATTTGTAACGTCACCTACGAAATTCTGCGGTTGAACTTGCATAATTTTCGTTATATCAAATTGTTTATCAAAAATTACAATTGCTTTAATAAGGAAAACATTTTTGAAGCATTTTAATTAAGTAGGTCGAATATATTTGATATCTGGCAGACTCCAACAAAACTATAAAGTTGTTGTACTGTGTAATATTGCTCTCATCTGATGCAAATATGATTCAGAATGACAGAAAGTGGGGTCAATATAATTTGTGTATGACATGTGTATTTTTTCTGAAAATTTTCCAAACTATAATAAATAAAAATTAAAATATTGTTCACAATAATGAATTCAAGCACTTATAATTACTTCAAAGCCATATTAGAATGTTATATTACTTTTAGTTACTGTATGTTAAACTATACATTTCATTTTTCGCTTTTATTACGTAAAAAGTAATTTATACAAAATATCCACGTTACATATTATTACAATTTTATTAAAAAATGTTTAAATTATCACGTTTTACGTACACAATAATGTAAATATAAGTAATAATATTTGTGATATTAACTCAAAAGGTCAATTCAACTGTATGCTAAAAGACAATAATTTAAAGAAAAAAAAAGATATTAATGACATATGTCTCATTCACTCATTCAGTAGTGTGTTTAAGCACAAATATTCGTCTTTATAGAACAAGTACAAAATATAATTAGAAAATATTATTTTGAATTCTTTTTTAGTACATCTATAAGTTTGCACTGTAAGGTAATTTGGAAAGTATGAAAAAAATATTAGAACGAAGAAAAATTAAATATTGTATTCAAATATTAATTAAATGATGTAAATAAATTGAGCTATGTTAAAAAATAAAAAATTTCAAAAAATTTAATTTGGCAAATTACTGTTTTACATATTTTAAAATGATTTAGAACTGTTTAGTACCCTACTGCATCAGTCATTACTAATATTATTAATATATTTTATTATTTAATGATATTTGTGTTTCAAATTGGCCGTATTTAGTGACTTGAAGATTACTTTGCATACATAGGAAACATTATCTTATAAAATACTGCATATTATATATAAATATCTGATTATTTAATAATTTTTATAACATTTAGATATGTGTATATATTGTGTTTCTTTTTTCTGGGTGTAAATTGTTTTATAAGTTACATATTATGTCTACAATTTCTTTCGCAAAATATTTGGGAGTTGGACATTAATATTAAGATTTACCAGTTGTAATTAAATTTAGAAATTCATTTTTTATTTTATTTGTATTGTATGTATACATGTATATATGTCTTATAATACTTATATAATGACTCAAATAATAAGTTTCATGTAATGTTTGTCGCACATTTGTGAATGTTATTATACATAATAGAAACTATTTGGAAATGTTTTGGTGTATTATATTACTAGTCTAGTCAATCCCGTTTTGACTCTCTAGGAATTAGTATTTGAAATCAGTAATGTATATATCGTAATTTTTTCGGCAACATAAAATAACATTTAGTCCTCTGATGTCAAGGCCTATAGCAGTAAAATCAAGACGTTACCGGCATAACAAATAGGCCTACTTTCTTCAAAGTGGGTGCAATTTATTCCTGAAAGATAAAATCGTTTACTCATTCTAGGAATATTAAAAGGTAATACTGATTAAGTTGTATGCTGCACGGTATATACTAAATATGAGTCATCATGCCAAATAAACTGCGAGTAACCAGTTTAATAAATTGAGGAAAATTTTTCTGAGAATACTTTCTATAATAAATATACACAAAAATAGCCGCCATTTTCAAAATATTACAGACTGATGAACGAATTACATAAGAAAGTCAGCTTTGTATGCAGTATATATGTGTACATAGTTTAATGAAATTCTGAAGAATAATTTCTAAGAAATAGGATACTTTCCTTAAAAAAGGCAACTATTTTAAAAATACGAACACAGGATGAACGGAATACACATTAGTCACGTCAGCTTTGTATTAATTATCGTGAATAAAGTTTGGTAACATTCCAAAAATATATTTTTTAAGCTATGTCACACTATGCTAAAAATCTAAAAATTTCCAAAATTTTTAAAAAACAGGAACACAGGATTAATGAAAAACACAATATTAAATTCAGCTTTGTATGTAGTATATGTGAAAAGAGTTTGGTGATATTTTGAAAAATATTTCCTAAGATATGTAACACTATGGTAGAAATATGAAAATGGCCGCAATTGCGAAAATTCGAACACAGAATGAACAAAATACACAAAAAACAAGTCAGCTTCATAAGCACTATATGTGTACCACGTATGAAAAATCTAAAAAAAAAAAAAAAAAATATTTCCTAAAATACAGATGCCAAAAATATGTAAATGGAAGCTATTTTTTAAAGTATGGATATATGACGTACGAAACACAAAAGAATAAAGTCATCTCTGTATGCAGTATATGTGTACGAAGTTTGATAACAATATGAAAAAAAATTATGCTAGAAATGAAAAAAGCCGCCATTAAAAAAATACAGAGGAAAAACGGAATACACAAAAGTCAAGTTAACATTGTGTGTAGTGTACGTGTACCAAGTTTGGTGAAGTCCTGTAAAATAATTTCTAAGATGTAAATTAAAGCTAAAAATTTTAACATTGCCGCCATTTTCAAAACGTAAATGCGGGATAAAATAAATTACGCAACAGTCAAGACACAATTGGATGTAGTACATGTGTACCATGTTTGGTGAAATTGTGGAAAATATTTCCTAGGATGGGTAATACTGAGTTAAAAATATAAAAATTGCCACAAATTTCAAAATATTAACACAGGATGAACTAAATACACAATATACTAGTAAGCTTTGTAAGTAGTAGGCCTGTATGTCTACAAAGTTTGGTTAAATTCTGAAAAATATTTACTAATATGTGCAATACTATGCTGTAGTTTATAAAAATGGCCGCCATGTTGAAAAAATGTAAACAAGATGAGCGAAATACCTAATATCCAAGTCAGATTTGTTTGTTGTATATGTGTAACATGTTTGGTAAAATTCTGAAAAATGCTTACTATGCTAAAAATATAAAATGGCCGACAAGTGGAAAAAATGAGTAGATAGGTTTAGAGAGTCCAGGAACAGGGGGCTAGGGGCTGAGGTGCCGAGGTACCGCATCCGCCATCTTGGATGACGTCACCACCACCATCTCGTTTCCGGCATCCATCTTGTTTCCAATCGCCATCCTGTTTCCGACCGCCATCTTGGATTTTCATGTTCTCCTGCTCTCATTCCACTAGTAATTTTTCTTTCTCTCTCATTCTACCTAACTGTCTGAGGTAGGCAGCCATCTTGGTACACCATATCCGCCATCTTGGATTTTCATTTTCTCCTGCTTTCTCATTCATCAGCTCCCAGCTACAAGCCTCATCTCCCATTTCTCCTGCTCTCTCATTCCATTAATACTTTCCTCCTGCTCACTCATTCATCATTTCCCCAGCTACAACCATCATCTCCATTCCTCCTCCTACCCACCCTTAACTCCCCACCAACCAGCCTATTCTTGTTTCCTATTGTACATCATCTTGTGGACGTGCCGACTGCGGCAGCCATTTATGTTTCCTACTTACTCACTTGATTCGACTCCACCAGTATACATATGTGTTTAAGGACGATGGGTAATGTACCATAGGCAGGAATCTCGCACCGATCTACAATATATATTTTTTTATGAATGCCTTCTTGCATCAAGATTGACAAGTCTTGACAAATATGATACTTCACCATAGTAGATTAATTTAATTTTGTGTAATAACTGCAGTATTGTTATTTTCAATTAATTTTCAATTTTTAAATCCTTTTATAGTAACTAATTATAATGTAGTAGTGTACTATGTAATTACTGATTGAGTGTGCAAGGATTAGTGCATCTGATACTCTTTAATTAAGAAAACATCATGACAGCATGCTTCGGCGTCTTCCTCTAACAAAACAATGAATACTTCCTGCTCACTCGACAAGGCAATATGTACATGTAGAGATGTAAAAACCTGCCAGCCTCCCTGTACGCATCCTCTCTTCGCACGTCGGACGGGTCTCTAAACGCACATGGAGCATGACTCGTCAAGTCTGCGGCCGCGCACGGGACAGTCCAGCACCTCGCGAGGGGAGAAATGACGAAACTGCACGCCCTACCTCGACCAGCTCATCACCTCGAGTTTCAACACGCTCAGAGTACATGTGCACAATCATCACAGACTGCAGTCCAGGCACCCCATTATCAGTTTAATACTATTACCAGTTAAAGAACATTTTCTGATAAATAATAACACAGAAATTTAGTTTAAAACAAGTTTATTTATTCATTCCTTCATAGATAAGAATTCACATTATTTATACGTAATGTCCGATTGACGAATCCAACAGTCGTGGCTTGCATCGGATCCCAACAATCACACAAGAACTTTATTTACTTTCTTCTTCAATACCTTCTCGTCCAAATACGTGTTTCAATTCTTGGTAACTTGAATTTCTTCGCCGTAGGAACCTTTCCTTCCACATATTCTAGGCAGTAGGTCCTCGGTTCGTAGTGACGAATCTTGACCACTTTAATATTTCAGTCCGCCAGTTCGGTGTGTAGCCTTTAGTATGTTTTCCCGTCACTCACGATATCCTTACATAGTCTCCAACCTTCGCTTTAGGTTTGTGCAGATCGAGTTTCTTCTCATTTTTATACACATTGTGTAGTAAAGAGTTCTTTGACATCCACATGCTTCATGTTCGTGGTCCGATGTACTATATGAATATATTTTGACAGAAGCTTCTGCAATATATCCATCCAATTGTAGCTTTCTTAGGCTGAAATTTTTATACAAGTGTCATTCTTCAGTGTACGATTAAAGTGCTTATGATACTAGCCTTAAGATTACTAGGTAGAGTAATGGTTTATTTTGTGTTTTGACATCAGTGCTCGAAATTATGAGTTGTAGAATTCTTTGCAGAGGTCAGTATGTAGGTTCTTGCTTGGACCTCTATCTTGCAAAACAATGTCCATTGTATTTGTTATATCCCCACCACTCTTAATTTTTATGGTCAGAGTCCGCGAATGTTTAATGCAGCAGTCAAGAACAGCCAGAATGTACTTGTAAACTTTATACTTGCCAGTATAAGAAATCATTTCAACCGAATCTTCGTGATATAAGTCCTTCAAAGCAAACACCCAAAATATACTTTGAGACCAGTTTCACCTTGCAGGCTTGTGAAGCTCACTAGCAGTCTTTTTGTGTCTCATTCTATGTATCCATCTTCACGCAATTCTTTTATGATGCTGGATATTTCACTTGTACGTGAATTATTTCCAGTATGCTAAGAGGCTACTTGTATACATCTGTTAAAGAAGTTCTTAGGCTTTTACGACTGCTGTCTACAGGGTCTAGGCTTCTGGGTTGTAGCTGCGTCACAACCCAGAAGCCTTGACCCTGTAGACAACGGGCGTGAAAGTCTATGAACTTCTTTAACGAACCTCTATTGGGAGGATATTGCTAATCAAGCATGGAAGTTTGACCAACTTAGGCAGAAGAAATCTAAACTTCTGAGCCCTCTAGCCTTCATGAAAAGATGCAGACACAACAATGTACTTGATATTTTTGCAACAATTCACCAGAATTTCAACACAACTGCTGCTAAAAGAATTTATCATCGGGCCATTACAGCTTTCCTGCGAGAAAGAAGTCACCAGACTCGCAGAGACCTTGACCAGGGAAGAAATGTGACTTTGACGCTGCTACAACCCAGAAGCCTAGTCTCTGTAGTATACATCTGTCTACAATTTCGTTAACATAATTCCAGTAAACATATTCTGGAAGTCACCCATATTCCCTTTTCTTACGTAGATCGAGACCAGAACCTAGTAATGCTCCACACACATCTATGCACTCTCTGCAACCATCCTCACACAACAGTGCATGCTCCACACAAGACTATGCATGCGACACGTGCTCGACAACCATTTCCACACACAACTGTGCACTCTCCACACAAGAATAGGCACTCTCCCCATATGTCTCAGAACCCATTTACTTATGCTGTACATGACTCCACATACTCTCCGCATGCTCCGCACACATCTTCACAGTCTGCTCCTGATACTTCTCATGCTCCACACATAGCTCTACCTTCTCTGCATACCTCACACCTTCCATCCACAAATTCTGTGTGCTCCGACCTCCTTGAGGACCACCGTATTTCTTTTGTCATTAGTTTTGTTGTGTTAAAACTGTGCCTCATTAATATTCCCCATGTAAGACTTACAAATTTTACCTATGATACATTGACCTTGAAATAATATTCATCTCCAGGCCACTCACATCAGACTTTTACAATGACTTATAGTTTTCATACCTTGTGTAGCAGGATTTATATTATTTTTATACTTTGACTAAAGTATTCTTTGCTTCCGCTCATTTTATATAAACTTTCAAGTCACAGGACCCGAAATGAACTAACCAGTTCTAATCTACCAATACCTAAGACGAACCATCACAACATGACTTATTTTGATATGCTGTAATCCACCTCCCTCCCCCACTATGTTATGAACTTGATATACCATAGGAGGTTTATTATCTATGTTCTCATCTTTCTGCATAAAATTTCACTACACTATATATCTATTTTATATAATTCATTTTAATTCATTTACAAACACACATTATTAAACCACCATTTCAATCAGCTATCATTATATTTCAGATACTACTCATAACACAATTCAACCCCTCAGATCAGTTTCAACTTAACGTACCTTTACGTGCCTCAGAAACTATCAGCGATCCTCATATCAACTATAATTTAGGAACATTCAGACATATTCCACAACCATAATTCTAGTTTACACCAACCTAAATCTAGCAGTCATATAGTTAAAACCTTCAATATCACAAAACATACCAACGAACCCGTCTATTGTATTGCCATTACCGAAATCTTACCAGACATTCAAGGAGGTGAGATACCATTCAATATCCACAACAGCAGGGCAGCAGCCATCTTCTTTAGCTATATTCTACATAAAGAGACTAAACAAAACTGTCATCTAACAACTGAGCTGACTACACCCTACCCCTGAAACAACTATATAAACCATCATTTTATTCAATGTACCACAATATTTTTTGTAAATAAATGAATGTACATACGTTTTTTTTCATTGTATGAAACCTGATTTTTCCCCCATGGGATTATTAGTTCACAGCTGCTTGGACTCATCAGAAAAAAAAAAAAAATGCATGGTTCTTGTACAGAATTTAAAAAGAAATTCGACAGTGTTTGTGTTTTTCAAAGCGAAGTTGGTGTTTACTAAATATAGACTTGTAAAGACACAAAGTTACACGTTTTCATATTGTCCATGTTGAAATGTTAGCGGGATAGAAGCTGGACGCGTGAGCGTGTCTCAGTACATCGTCCTGCTTCATCTCCCTCCCCCCTGACAGACTCCTTACCAGCCCAAGGTGTAGGGTTTTTCACGAAACTGCTGGCTGAATCTCTTTCGCTCCTACGCACAGACGGCTAGCTTGCTACATATTTGTTTCTAATTCACTCATAGTCTATTGCAAAAATATTTTGATACATGATTTACTAATACACTAACACATGCACGATGTGTAGTCATTCTTTGTAATATTCTTTTCAAGAATCTGTGAAGGAACATTAATTTTTTGAGGAATAAATACATATTTACTGAATTGGTCACTTTTTTTTAGTTAGGGAGTGAGTGGCAATTTATTAGGTATGAACCTCTGTTGGGAGCTTAAGTATGCATGGTAAACATTAACTATTATTGGTTTTACATCACTAATATTATTTTGTTGTTCTGGTTATATACAGGCGCGGCTCGTGGATTTTGACATAGGTAGGACTGCATACTTGGAGAAACACTTACCCCCCCCCCCCCCCCCCGGAGGCCATAACGAAAAAATTTGGATTTCAAGGTGCAAAATGGTGCTACTTTAGCAGTTCTGGTGCCTGAACATTTAATATATTTATGGCAGAAAAATTAATATTTTTAAAAAGAAACATTCTGTTAAAAGGCCTTCCAGGGTTTCTAGTAGAGAAAATCAAGTAACGTTTCAAGCAGAAACTGCTATATAATTTTCTCAATCAGTTTAAAACATTTCAAGGTATGAATTTTTGTAGACAAAAATTCACAAAATCCACAAAATTTATCATGCCTTTGGATTACCATAATTTGTTTAGAACAAAATTCACCAAATCTACAAACACAATTTTAACAAATTAATGTATCAGATCATTTGATTACTGTGTTGAGCACTTGAAACAGCAACTGGGAGGAGAAAAACCAGAGTAGCTACGTGGAAAGTTACGCCAAGTCTGAATCACATCAGAGTGTGCTACCCATATATCGGATTGACATAATAACTATGTTGTTTTTAAGGTTCACAAATCACAATGTTTCACATTTAACAAAACTGCACTGTTAGTTAAATGCACTATAGTTCGTGGTTAATGTACACTTTTGACTTTACTAAATCTCACTCTACTTGAAAATGAAAACATTAAGTCAAAAACATGTTTTAACTAAATGGTTATTTAACTAATGTTTGGATACCCGTTACTAGTACATGAAGTTCATTAGTTGTTCTTTTCTTAGAACAAATTTCGCAATAACTTATTATACAGTGCTCACTTTATCATGAACGGCCTATATAGGGTAAGGGCCGTACGCAAGGAGGAAGGATAGAGACTTAAAACACCACCGACTTTCATAAATATGAAGAAAAGTATTTACATATAATTAAAATATAAAGAAAGAAAAGAAAATAAATCGTAAGACCTTAAATATTAAAAGCCGCCTAAATATCTCAATAAATTCATTGAAATAATTGGTACAGATTAGTACATTCTAGTGTTAATTTCCGTTAATACGAAACCTCGAGCATAGGGCGGGTACATTTGTTTATGGATTTCTGTCTCATCTACTGCGGAATCATAAATAAGACAAATCTTGAAGTTATCTAAAAAGGACGTCCAGTAAAAAAAGTCATGTTTACTTGACAAATAGTTATGGTTATTTCCAAACAGAAAATCAAGTTTAGATATTATCGTCTACGAGTTCAATATTTTACCTCTCTGTCATATGGTTCGATAAAATGCTCGGCTATAAAGAATTTTCTTCAAAAATGATTAACAATATCCCTTACATTTTACTTTGTATTTTTAAGTTGATATTAATTTATTATTTGGTATGAAGTACGTTATAATACATGTGAAATAATACGCTGCAAAAAAGTTTACAATAACACCTAGGCGAGAAGGAGCAACATCTAAAACTTTTTATTCCGCCTCGAGAAAACTGTTGAAGTTTGAGGCGAATTTATGGGAAGAATAATATAAACAAACTATTTTTTTTTTGACGTAACAGGTTGAAAAATTTCAAATATGTAGAAACATGCTACTTCAGACAAGTTTTTTTTAATGAGTTTCAGCTGGTTTTTTCAGTGAAAATGTAGTTACGATATTAGACATTTATTACTAATTAACTAAGGTGCGTAAAAAAATGTGAAAAGTTCGTAGTAAACGACACTGTGTGTAGGACAGGTCATGAAATTTTGGTACACTTTACTGCAGTGATGTCGCAAAACGAGCGAGTTGAGTGACAAGTTGCGTCTGTGGTTAGTGCAGTGTAGCGTGGCGCACTGTGCGGGCTGCGAGCCTGGCAGCCCACATGCGCATCATTTATCAGACACCCCCGCCCCCTTCTACAAGGGTTCGCCAGACCGGGTCGCGCTCTGCGCATGCGCCAGCAAGGTCAAACGAGTTTTCTGCCGCACAGCCCTGCCTAGTTTAGACCGCCCGATGCAGAAAACCGCAGTAAACGCTTACTCAATTAAATCTTTAAAACATTCTCGCATTCCTCAGATTTTGCGATCGGCTGACGGATTTGGCGTGTAGGTAGTTCATAGTTATATAACACTAGCTGTAATTCCAAAATAATCAGGGAGGGCTGCAGCCCTGCAACCCAATAACACAAATCGCTATTGGTTATAGAATGTATTACTTGAAGGTTTCGTGTTAAAAGGTAAACATAAAGGCAAAATATTTTTTTAATACCATTTATTTACAATACAATACATGGATATATTGACACTTTCAATATTACATTTCATATTAACGTCTGTAAAGCAAAGTCTCCCTCGTTCAACACGTATTTTTACATGTGCCATGGCTTTTCATAAAACCGATGTCTCAGGGTTTCCGAGTTACACTGAGCACAAAAATTATTTTCTTTTCCACAGATTTGAAGTATATCAGTGTACATTTCAATGAGTTTCCGGAATGTAGGGCAACTAAACTGCTTATGTGTATCGATAATTGTAATGCTGTTCGGACACATGCTACTTTATATGCTTTTGACCATTTCCGATGACAAACACTGGGTAATCTTCATTTAAGATGTAACCCAAGACATCAAGTATTTGAGTGTAAGGAATGTTGCCGGAATATCATTTGAGTCCAATTTCTGGTACTTCTGCAATCGGTACATTTGTTGCGTGTTGCGGCTCAGATGATCTCAGTGGCAGGGTGGTTCGAAGAGGAAACCCTGTGTCTTCAGGTCATCGTCACTGTCCGATATTGACACCTGCTTGATGGTGAATGTGTCTTGCGTATGAAAGCCTTGAATGTTACAGTACATGTTACTGCAGGGAATTTACTTGGAAAATATTCACTACTCAGCCTCGCGGGTAGGCTTCTTTGGAGTACTACTGTCACTAGACGTGATCTGGACTATAGTGGATGAAGTGCTGGTCGTTGAAGAGCGACGACGCGCCGTGCACCAACTCTTGCGATGTGGCGTGTCCGGAAGCGAAGTACAGCCCCGGAAACACACCTTACATAGAAAACAGTCGAGAATGTCCTCGTCTTCTTTTTGACCGATTTAACAGAAAGCAGATTCGTAGAGAGATGCCAATCAGACGAAAAAAAACTGAGTGCTGAAGCACACTATATTGCCTTTTATTAAATATGGAGGGGGAAGGGAGTACGACGAACCAATTGGCTAGTGGAAATGGTGGTGGAAGAAATCACACATAAAGAAGAAGGGAAGATAATAATTTTATAATTATTAGGGAAGGGTTAGGGAGAGGGGGTTAGTTTGTGTGGGTTTAAACACGAGTGTCAGTGAGAGGGGATAGTAGAGAAGGAGGGAATTCATCACGTGAGTAGCAGCCAATTAAAATAAAGGATAGGGTACGGGAAGAGAAGGAGAGGGATAAATTCGTATAATATACATGAAAAAGTGGTGGGGGAGTCAGTGTGTGGAGCTCGTACGAGTAAGACGTGTCGGTTATTATTTAAATACATTTGGTATAAAAGATTTTAATAATTAGTGCCTTATTTAATATATATTTTGTAAATGAAATTTTTATTAAAATTGTATTTATTAAATGTGTGCGGGGTAGGCTACATATGGAATGCGAAATCAAAACATTTTGGGAAGTCTCAGAAAAAAACTCAAGATGGAGACTTGAAACAAGATGGCGGCCGGAAAATTGATGAAGGTAATATATTTTTAAGATTTTACGGATTTTTTTTTTAATTTTCAATTTTAATTTGAAATTTTTAAAATTTTTAAAATTTTCGAAATTTTTTGAAAATTTGGTAATTTCACATCCTGTGACTTTGACGTCAAGGTCAAGGTCTGGTTAAAGATCAAGTACATCCAACATGGCGACCGTGGGCGTGACGTCATGACATGGCGAACAAATCCTTACTCGACCGAAAATCCTCACACCTACTCCAGTCCCGAAACTGGCCAAAACGTACAACTTTGTACAAATGTTATGTTATTTTCACAAGATGCAGATATTATTGCACGAAAACAACTAAAAATAATGTAAATGTATGTTTGAAAAGTTTATGTTTAAAGCTCACAGATAACAATCAAAATTCTTTTAGTTTTTATTTTACCAAGTCTCATTCTTTATAATTCATTATAAATGCAAGGTCGTAGCTGACACGAAATATTCTCGTTTCCCTTGTTTCAAAATCGTTACTTTTCCCACGAGAGTTCACAAGATTCATATCTGATTCGACCAGTGCGACGGTTGAACCAACAGTGTTCATGCTAAGGCAGGGAACGTGTTTTCAACAATCTGTCAGAAATTCAATCTTCTTTACACTGCATATCAAGCTTGTACGCTAACTGTATTTATGATTTCGCCGTAAAGAAATTAGCAGCAAATTAAAATTAAGGTATTTTTAAAACGGTAAACTTTAGTGTTTCCAACACCGTGTTTGTTTGTGAATCCTGATTAAAAGTTTATCATTGTTTTATTTACTGCTGAGTTCAATTTACTTGTAATTTGTACTATTTCGTTAGCTGGTGTTATGAATTTGCTTAAGTAACTAATAAACGGTCAAATTAGGTGTTGCATTGAATTTGTTTGAGTTACGCTTGTGTAAAAATATTAGCATCCGTTTGAATTTACTCACAGTATAAGTAAATAATGTTATAGTGTGTAATGATTATTGCTGACATTGTTACCGTAAAAGTTTTCAGGATCATTGTCTGTATTAGTTCTAACACATACTAATTTAATACACTGTATTACGTCTATGTTTTATAAAGCGTTTGGAATTTATTAATTTTGATACCTACTGCATCACGCTTAAATGTGTATTTGGAAACTATATTAGGCTATTTATGGTAGTTCTGACTTACTGACGGGAATCACATGTTACATTATGTTCAGTGGTTCTCAGTCATTATCATAAACATATCTTTCGGACAAAAATATTTTACAGCGTTGAGGAATTACCGTAAGGTTTGAAAAACAAAAAATTGAGAAAATGTATCCATATAGGCCTTTCTTTTTATAACGAATATACTTTTATAATGATATTTTTCAGCGTTATTGGAGGGCGCTTTAACTGATCCTAGAATATGAGAACCCCCCAGATAAACCAAAAAAACGAGGTGACATACCTGGAAGTTAGACATGTACACAGTCCTACCTAAATGCCTTTCCTGCGTTCACCTGAACTCTATCATAGGTAGCGTACATAAGGGTGCTGGTCTCGAAAAAAAAAACTTTTTATCTATGCCATAAACTATGCAATTTTTGCACGTCAGATACCGTGTCATTTTCCCAAATAAATTAATAGTGCACGTTGTTTTTGCTTTAAAACTTATCAAACTCACGAAATTGCCGTTGCGGTGTACGAAAAATAAAGTTAAATATTTAATTTATAAAATCAAATTTATAGGAAAACAAAGTAATTTTTCCGAGATATTCTTAAAAAATTAGTTTTGAAAACTTTAACAACACCCTAGTCTAAATCTACGGAAAAAGTTATTAATTTTCATTATTTTTGACAATTAAGAAAATCACTTCTTAATCTCGAATATGTCTTAAATAAACTCATTGAACTTAGTGTCGATATTAATTAATTTATTTAAATTTAAGTACACCGAAACTGCCATTTTGAGAATTCGATTTGTGATTTGGCAAACAATATGGGGAATTAGTTCATATTTATTTATTGGGAAATGGCTTATGGTCTGACGTGTAAACGTTCAACTGTTTGGTGCAAATACAAAGTAAAGCACGTTATCCGGGATTAACTTCCTTAATTAAGAGGCCATGTCACCTACCCGATAAAATCGTGGCAGTGGATGGATGCGTGCGTGATGAGCGAATATTCAGATAAGGAAGAGGTGGAGTAAAGTAGTTTGTGCAGGGAGGCGAACATACGGCAAGACAAGGGAGAGAGAGTAATCTTCACGCGTCATTGCTGGGAAGAGATAGCTGCGTTATGTGAGACGAGTGCGATAACATTGAAAAGTATTGATTGCACAAATGCCCAAAGAACTAACCGTATAGAATTACTCAACCCACTCGCTTGCAGCTGTTTTGATGTGTCAATTTATTATTCATTTCAAGTGCACACATTTTTGATACAAAATTTAATTTTGTTATATTTCAAAACAATAGAATTTATCACATTGTGTGTGTCCTATGATGCGGGTTTTATTGAAACCTATAGGTTGTAATTATATTATCTTGACCAATTTTAGCTAGCCGTTTTATAAGTGGTCATTCGTAATATGTACACTCGGCCACACAAAAAATGTCGCCTCTCTACAGGCCAGAAATTTGTCTAAGTCCCACTTCGGGTATCTTCGGTAGCATACAGAGGCACACGTCGAAATCGCAACACCCCGGCGAGCTTCTCACGACGCTCTCGTACAGTTCCTGAGACGCAGGTTCGAATCCCGTTGGTGGAACAGAATTTTTTATTTTTGTCCCCACAGAAACAATGTATTAAGAATGACAATGTTCAAAATGAAATAAGTGTTTATCGTGTATTTCATTCGTAATTATCAAAAACCCTAAATATATTGTCAAGTTTATTCCTACTATTACGTTAGTAAAATACGAAAATAATTGTCGTAAGTTTGCAAATATAACATATCCGCGTGGTATTCAGGTAAGACCAATTTATTAACAGAAAAATTATTTAAAACAAAGGAACCAAAGAGGTGTGACTTTAAATCGTCATAGAATTGTTGAATTCTAAGTTACTAATTGTCATAAGATCATTACAAATTATGGATTGTTCACACTGGCATTTCAATCGTTTAATAATACAAGGAAACGAGTGTCACCTGGGTCGTTTGTCTTTTACAATGTAATATTATGAAGCACAATGCATTTAAGATTCTAGGTAAAGTAAGTTATTTCCGTAAAATATTTACACCAAACTTATAACATACTATACAACTATACAACATTACAAATACAATCGTTATAATAAGTAAACAATAAATTACCGATCATGTCAAGCGGTTCGTAGTAGACGGTTATATATACATATAACATACATATATCCAAAAAATCGTGCATTTTGTATAATTTACTACAGCGTGTTGCGTTCATGCCCAAAAATCAATAATCGGTGCTGATGATTCAAGACTATTCTAAATACCTTTGTTATATTTTTATGTAATGTTCAAATATCCTTATTTGCCACATAGTAGTCTGAATCAAATACACGTGATTATTCATTATTTATAACATTATTCTAGATTAACACTACACCGTACATGTTAGCTTTAAATGGAATGATGAGATAATTAATTTTGTAAATTGCAATTACAACATTAATAAAAAAAGTTGATAATGGTAGATATTTTAAATGTCCATTTTAATAACTTTTATTTTGTAGGACCTCTTTGACAAATGAATTAAACCTATTATGTTACATCGGTAACCTTCAGTGTTGGGTGTTTCTTTCATTGTGACTTAATTAATCATTTAAAACCAACTATTAAAACTCCCAGCAACGCTTAACCGTAAACCGGGAACCCCTTGACACGCAAAGCAGATAGTTTCATACCCGACAAATTACGCAATAACGGGTGCCAATGCCAGATGAGTAAATAAAAGTGTGTTTTTTTTTTTATATGAAACATACAAATGAATCACGCAAGAGTATCTGTAAATTTAAAGTTGATTAGATTACTTTACAAAACAAAGCAGTCCAGTGACATTTTAAACACACATGTTCATTGATAAAATGCCTTATTCACTTGCGCTGATCAGAAGTTCCATAATTGCACCCTAACCTTTTGAAATATTGTTAGTTCAAGTATTTTTAATATATTATTTAAATGGATTGCACAGTTTCTAAATTACGCAAGTGAAGTATATTTAGACAGACATTTCTTGGTTTGTTTAAGTAATGTAATATCATTTTCTTTAGTGATGTGTTTTACGATAATAGTGCTTATGCTATATACAACATTTCGTTTTTGGTGTCTGTGTTTACACACATATATATCTATAAACTTAATTTTAAATTTTACTTTATATATAAAGTTAATTTTAAATTAATTTTTATCCAAAAGCATCAGTAATATTATTCATTTTATACAGAAGACTAGCACATCCTGCAATATTTACATATGATACGTGAAATGAATTACATTTTTAATGGTCGTGTTAGTCAACTAACAAACATGTTGGAAATCGACTTTACGCATAATTATGTTGACATTTTATTAGTGTATGTCCACACTACTTTGGCGTCCCTCTACAGTCTAACACTTCTCTTAGTGCCTTTACGAACCAAATATTTTTAAACGACTAGCACATACCTCTAAAGATAGGCCGCATGACCTACACTTTTTGCTAGCAGCTATTTTGATAATTTAAAAAGTAGTACTGTATTGCGCTGTCGTAGATACCATAAAGGCACTAAGAAATGTGTTATACTGTAGAGGGACGCCAAAGAAGTGTGCAGTGGCGGCTGGTGAGTTGTTTTCAGGTAGGGCTGCAGATAGCACTGTACTCTTCTGATGAACGTGCAGTATACTAATGGTACGAAAGATGTACTTGATACTGACTCGTTTACGGTCACTCAGTAAAATGCGACACCTACAGACCAGCGTGTCAGTGGTTATAGCGTCAACTAGCTCTCAACCTGTCCAGTTTGGACTATCTGCAGCCTCACCTGGCAACAACCCACGAGCCGCCACTGGAAGTGTGGACATACACTGATAATATGTCATTATAATTAAGTTATAAGTCTATTTACAATGTGGTTGGCTGTTTACTAACACGACAATTAAAATTATGGCATATTTTATGTAATATATGTAAATATTGCAGGATGTGCTGGTCTAAATCTCAGAGTTGGAACGAATAATCAATATAACAATAATTATATTTATTTTACTTTTGAGAAAATGCAGTTGCTAAGGAAAACAATCTAATAAGGAAAATAAATTGTAGGCAACTGAAATTTCCTCTTGTATTAGGTTAATGTTAACATGCTATATATTCAGCATGAGAAATGAGATAGTTAAATACAATTATTTGACAAGAAACGCATCGATTTTAATGCTGCTAAATAACAAAAAAAATGCTATTCAGTTGCACTGGAAGATAAATGCATATTTCTTTCGAATAATATGCAAGTAGGCCCTAAACAACCGTACACTTCTTTATATAATGACAGTAGTTATTACATAAATTAATCAGTGGAATAGATAGAGAGACTCCTTTCCCTACCAACACTTATGTTTTAATTACATGCAGAATAATATTCATAAACCATAGAAATCATCGAAACATAATTTACCAATGTATTGTTTTACAACATAATACTTGAATTTCTGTATTCGGGATATTTCTACATCAAAATAGTTTTCTTTTCTTCCTATTTGACTGTGAGTGAGTCAGTAAACCCGTCCACCTAAACTATATGATCCACATTAGAACGTGCGGAAGAAACTTCAATTATTAATATCGGAGTTGTTATTTTACATAGTTATCCAGTACATCAGTTATCTACGTTGAGTAAACAGTAGCCGTCAGGACATATTGCAATCTTATTATTTGGTTGCAGTGCCATCATGTGTTATCGTACAACTTATATCCAATTGTTGATATTCTTCTACCTACTGTTCATTAGTTTCGTGACCCAGTGTGTAAACTTCCCAGTGGAATCGAGGTTCAAATCCAACGTAAGAACTTGGTCTTACATACATTTACATATAGGAACCGTTTTGTTTTCATGGCCCTAAAAACATTTAACAAAAAAAAATTTAGTATATACATGTATTCCTGAAAAGGACTGATTACGTAAGAGGGTTTTTACTATGGGGTCCAGTTACCATTTGACTACATTACTGCAAAACCTCCCTCTTCTACTAGAGCAACAACACGCCCACGTACTGACTGTGTGTTGTGCGCCATTACTCGAACTATGGAGTGAAGTGCGGGACGTCTGTATTAGCAGCTTGTTATGTCAGTACGACAAAATATGATACAACTTGCCCGTTAATTACGGTACACGATATCTTCGTTACCGAACAGTTTCCACTCTAAAAGTTTGTTCGTGGTTTTATATGCATTACGTATCTCGGTGTTAAAATGCTTGTATGATATGCGGGAAAAATGAGTTAAAAACCCAAGGACGCAAAGTAACACTGGATTGTTATTCAAGTGTAGTTTTAGGAAGAGGTATAATGAACATGTTGCATATTTTTATTTATTTGTAATACTGGCCATTATTCAACAATGTATCAATGTATAGGTCATTCGGGATAAAGTGAACACTAAAGATTTAACCTTTGAAAAAAATCACTAGCCATTACTACATATAAGTCACCATTAGCAAAAGTTACTTTACTGCTTGTATGGTTGGTAGCGATTCGTCGCATGTAGTACCGTGTATTTTCTTATTTGAATACAATATTATTGAAAAAACATGAGATGAAATCTATCTCTCTGTATTTAATATACTTCAAAATATTTATTTATGATCTTATTGACATTCCTACTTACAGTACAATTAGACTCGATTGGCGC
>PNEQ01054297.1:52886-145714 GCA_003012365.1 Medauroidea extradentata
AGAGGTAGGTTCTCGCCATGGCCTTGGTTCTCGCCGTTTTTTCGCCGCCACGCCATTTGCATCATTTGCGTGTGTATATATTGTCTCTGCGTGTGTTTGTCCGTTGTGCGTATATACAGATTCAAAAGTATTGGAAATTACTATGAATATTATTGCCAAACTATGTGAAACCATCGGTATTCTGTAAATTATGTTTTACCTTTGCCAGCCTAGAAACAACATACTTTTTATTTCACATACTAAGAAAATACGTTATTTATTGTTTCTGAAGTGGTGCGTCATCGTTGTTCGTGGCAGTAGAACGGAACGAAACTTGAATTCTTGAATTGCGTGTGTCATGTCTGTTTTTAGTGGCGGTTTTAAGTTACAAATTCAAATAAAATATTCCAGCATTTACGAGATTCGGAACGGCAATAGTGCGTGTTGTATAAATTAGTCGATGGAGAGAAACCAGCGTTATGAGACATAAACGTGCAGGTATTTATGACTGACGTTACTTTTTACTATATTTTATATTCAGCCCCGTTCATTTAATGAGTAAGTATTGTAGCTAAAATGTATCGGAGAAGTTTAATGTAGTTGTAAACATTGGACGATCCTATGTAAATAAAAGTACGTGGCAATGTTGATGTTTACATGCAGCGGAAAGATATAAACTGGCAGAAAATAGAAATTAATCAGGGCTTTTTTGAGTGTTCACTTTATTCCGAATCACCTATAGCAATATGTAAATACAATGTGCTACACGTATGAAATTTAAAATTCATGAAAAACTAATTCACACTCAAGTACAAGGCGAAATATGAAATTAATAGAATGCATATTTCGTTAAAGAAGTTTTATTTATATATACCACATATAAAACGCACATGAAAACAGCTACATTAAAGTAATTTTGAATACCCATGTTTTAAACAGCAGAAATGTGCGTGGAAAACCAAATTATGCTGAGGATTTATAAACAAATTCCGAGAGAAGGAAACTACTTTTTATCTAAGCGAATGTGTAAGTTTTTATACCTTCCAAAATTGCGGTGTATAGAAGCTATTTTTCAGACGTTTTGGGCATGCAGTAACTGTTTCAAAAGTGGGTTGCGACCAGAATACATACTTATGCCGTACACACTGGCCCAAAACACAATTTAAATAAATAAGCCATATGTCCGACCAAAACAAACTGTTTCAGGCCCGCCAAGTGCCGGCTGGTGTACTGAAGGAAGATGTCACAGATGCAGCTATTTTGTGAGAAAATTATTTCGCTAGCGTTTCAAATGTAAGATTTTCTAATGGCTGTAGTTACCTCAAATATCCTGCAAATTTAAAAAGTTCACCTTTGTGGGCAAGGTTTTTCCATGCTGATAACGTCGATGATCTCAATAACATTTGTGAGAAAGTTTTATTGGCTTCCAGCGTGCAAATCTTATTAACCGTGACATCTTAAATGTAAATAGCTGAGCCACAATTAAGTTAAAATATATGTATTATTATAAAACGACGTAAACTATTCGAGTTTCACACAGCTATTTAGTGAAAGCAGTCAAACAATATTAATTGTAGCCAAAAGCATAACCCATTGCAGTATTCACAAATAAAATAAATTCTGATGTTTATTTTAGTTGCTTTAAACACCGGGTGAATTCCACTTACATTTTCGTCAACAAACATAGGAAATATTGAAATGTCAATGTTCATTACAAAAATATATTACTTTATTCATCTGATATGTTGTAAGATTTCCTCATTTTACAAACAAAGCTCCTGAAATATATTGTCATAGATGAACGTGTAAGAAGTTTATATCTATATATACACACACGTATATGTGTAGTAAATAAAAGCTACTAGCACACGAAACACAAACGAAATTGATACTACATTCATTTAACATGGCAAGTTCTGTCTTAATATACTTCACTGGAATGTTTCAGTAAGTGTGCTATCCACTTAATTAATATATTAAAAATACTTGAACAAAAATATTTCAAAAGGTAAGGGTGCAATTATGGAACTTCTGATCAGTGCAAGTGAATAAGGCATTTTATCAATGAACATGTGTGTTTAAAATATCACTGGACTGCTTTGTTTTCTAAAGTAATCTAATCAACTTTGAATTTACAGATACACTTGCGTGATTCATTTGTATATTTTATATCAAAGTTATACACATCACACTTTTATTTACTCATCTGGCATTGGCACCCGTTATTGCGTAATTTGTCGGGTATGAAAATATCTGCTTTGCGTGTCAAGGGGTTCCCGGTTTACGGTTAAGTTTTGCTGGACGTTTTAATAGTTGGTTTAAATGAGTAATTAAGTCACAATGAAAGAAACACCCAACACTGAAGGTTACCGATGTAACATAATAGGTTAAATTCATTTGTCAAAGAGGTCCTATAAAATAAAAGTTAATAACATTTACATTCCAAATATCTGCTCTAATCAACTTTTTATATTAACGTTCTAACTGCAATTTACAAAAATAATTATCTCATCATTCCACTTAAAGCTAACATGTACGGTGTAGCGTTAATCTAGAATAATGTTATAAATAATGAATAATCACGTGTATTTGATTCAGACTACTATGTGGTAAATAAGGATATTTGAACATTACATAAAATATAACAAAGGTATTTAGAATAGTCTTGAATAATCAGCACCGATAAGGATTTTTTGGGCATGAACGCAACACGCTGTAGTATACTATGAAAAATGCACTATTATGTACATATGTATTGGACGGCTCACAATATAATTGTCTACTACGAACCGCTTGACATGATCGGGAACTTATTGTTTACTTATTATAACGATTGTAATGTCATATAGAATGTTATAAGTTTGCTGTAAATATTTAACGGAAATAACTTACTTTACCTAGAATCTTAAATGCATTGTGCTTCATAATTGTAAAAGACAAACGACCCAGGTTACACTCGTTTCCTTGTATAATTAAACGAATAAAATGCCAGTGTGAACAATCCATAATGTGTAATGTTCTTATGACAATTAGTAACTTAGAATTCAACAATTCTGTGACCTTTTAAAGTCACAGCTCTTTGGATTCTTTGTTTTAAATCAATATTCTGTTAATAATTTGATCTTACTTGAATAGCACACGGATATCTTATATTCGAAAACTTACGACAGTAATTTTCATATTTCATTAACGTACTAGTTGGAATAAACTTGACATTATATTTTGGGTTTAGATAATTACGAATGAAATACATGATGAATACGTATTTCATTATGAACATTTGTCATTCTTAATACATTGTTTCTGTGGGGACAAAAATAAAAAATTATGTTCCGTCAACGGGATTCGAACCTTCGTCTCATGAACGGTACGAGAGTGTCGTGAGAAGCTCGTTGGGTCGTTGGGATTTCGATGTGTACGCTGCCGAAGATACCCGAAGTGGGGCTTAGACAAATTTCTGGCCCGTAGAGAGGCGACATTTTTTGTGTGGCCGAGTGTACATATGCCTACGTGTAACGCTTCGTGAATGTGTTCAAGTATTTGTTACAATGCAGTACAATGTGTAATAATAAAAAAAAATATATTTACACAATTTATTAAGTCGTCGATATGCAAGGCCAGTAATGATATAAAAATTTAATATTAATCGTTATAATATTATTTTCTTTATAAATAACATTCTGTTTATCAAGCGCATACCATTTCGAGTTGATGTTGTAGAATAATTTATTATACTGGAACTGCGTCTAGCACACAAGAAAAATAAAAATAATAATATAATTTACAGTTCCCACCTGAGGCAGGGTCTGCAATGCTATATAAGGAGGCAGAACCCGGTGTTAGCCGGCTGATCTACCTGAGAAACAACCCTGTCGCTAGAGGCCAGCTGGACGAATGAGTGACGATGCATGAAATGCTGATAGAGCAGTGCCGGAACGAAAGGATGAGGGAAACGGGAGAACCCCGAGAAAACCCACCGGGCAGCGGCTTCATCCGGCACAAAAGCCACATTGGAAAATCCGGGTGTCCCCTGCGGTGATCGAATCCCAGTCCACTAGGTGACAGGCCCGCGCGCTGGCGCTGAGCCACCGCTAGGGATATTGTCTCTCCCGACAACTTTTAAATGAAAAATTAGAGGGAACATTGACAGAAAGAGCCGTCACTGTAATAAGGAATTCGCGTACAGAACGAATATGAATTTATTGTGCTAAAAGAAATGGACCCTGAGACAGAGTACAATCTATTCTACAGCGAACTACGTGCAGCACAGCACTCTGTAACACAGAATATAGTTGGTAGAGAGTCGGCTTGTCACACGAAATATCCTGGGTTCGAATACCGTGTTAGGTGTGAGAATGAATTTGTGTCTGTCTCGCTGGTCCAAGAGTTGATAATAAACTGTCAGCTCTGTCTTGTCCTCGATGTCGAAGAGAGTCCCAAAATAAAAAATAAAAAGAAAATATGTGTAATAGATTTATTGGGCTTTTCTGCTGGGTTTATAAAATGACAGAATTCAAGAAATAAATAAAATATAGTGGCAGATGTCAAAATGCTTCGAAAATGTCTGTAAATATTCCACTATTGGGCGAGTCCATTACAGAATATACACAAAATGAATGATAAAAATGAAAAGTAGGCCGAGTTAGAAGTTTCTTAAATAATGTCATTAGATAAATATTGTTAGTGTGCTGGGTGCTTATTAGTAGTTACACAACGTTGATAGACTGTGTAATGTTATAACACACACACACACACACACATCTATTATACGTCATGTAAATGAAATCAATGTAGTACATTATAATTGTTGTAGCTTTTTCATTTCGTAATTTTGAGTAAGAAAACACGTTTCGGTAAAAACCTTACTTATTATATAGCGGAAGTTGTAAATCAATATTGTCACTCAAGCCCAGTTTTCTGGTAATAGTCAATTAATATTCGAGGTTCAGTCATAAATGACTATTAAATTTTCTGCTAAACATGCAAAAACATCTTAACAATAATGGAAATATGACCCAAATAATTGTATTACAAAAGAAAATTTCAAGATATTTTTTACACTAAATTATTCTTTATAATTGAAACAGTCACTTGTAATGTTATCATTACTGCAGGAAGGCACAAACTTTCAATTAAAACCAAAACATGTGGTGTAAAGGTGCCGCAAAATTTAGCAAAGTAACCCATCGTTGCGAAGGAAATATCAATTTATAACAAAGAATATATGCACAAGATGTAAACAGTTTCGTAAATCTGTATCACATATCAAATTTCAAGTGTAACCCAATACAATTATATCAGTTACGCGTACGATGCATGCATAATTACAAATGTTAACTAAGAAACAAATAATTATAAAGATTATATAGGTGTCCCACAGGGATCAGTTCTCGGACCTTTGTTGTTTTCACTATACATAAATTCAATTGTGTCATGTTTCAAATATTAAAAATGTTTCCAGTACGCAGATGACACTCAGTTACTACTATCCCGTCGTGTTGATGAAATAGACGAGAAAATCTCGGAGATAAACAATGATTTACAAAATATATCGGAATGGTGCGAAATAAACTCTCTGAAACTCAACCCAAAAAATGCTCATACGTGATATTTGGATCACACATAATATTAAAGAAAATTAACTGGCGCAAAAAAAAAAATATCAGTATACGGGGAAATAATACCGGCAAAGAATTCCTATAAAAACTTAGGAGTTATATTTGACAAGAATCAATCCTGGGAAAAACAAATATCAGTAAATACTCAGTTGCCTACTTCCGTTTGAAGCATCTTTACAGACTAAAGAATATTTTAACAACTGAAATAAAACTATATTTGTGCGATGCGTTAGTACTATCAGTTTTTAACTACTGTGCCGGCTTGTTTGTTAATATTAGCAAAATACAACAACATCGTATACAGAAGGTACAGAACACATGTTTGAGATATTGTTTTAACCTTAAAAAGCGAGATCATGTCACGAAAGCACTTTTCAATTCTAAATGGCTTAACATGGAAAATAGAAGATTATATCATTTCAATACTCAATTTAAAAAATTATAGATACCCCGGTGCCATCATATTCATCGGAAAGACTCATTAATTTTATCTCAGTACATATCACAACACAGGAAATAAAAATTCTTTTCAACTACCTCTATATTCGAAGTCCATTTACAAACAATCGTTCACGTATATGGCCAGCAAGGTTTGGAATGACCTACCGGGAGATTTAAGAAATCTTTCGCACCACACTTCCAGGGAGAAATATAAGTCATTTCTGCTACAGAACAAGTTGCAATAGACAATGATTACGAAAGCCCATAAAATTTTTTTTCTTGACATTTTTTCAATATATTTTCCCCCTATGTTTAGTTTAGTATTTGTCTGTTTTATTCAAAATATTACAATTTTAGTAATTATTAGTTTAACGTGATGTTACAATTATACTTTAAAACCTTGTAATGCTTACAATTGTAAGTTCAATGCAATTTTTTTTGTAATAATATTGTAAAATTCATAATTAATATTTGTTCAGTAATGCTAACACTTAGTTTTTAGCTACGTACCAATTGAAAACCAAGCTGAGGCTGAATTTGTACGTTATAAAATAAAATAAATAAACTGTTTTTGGAACATCTCGATTTACACTCAGAAAGGCACACAGCAGGAGCGCTTATCTCTTGGTTATATTTTTCTTCCTACTCTTGTCCGGATGCCAAGATCATGTAACACGACTCATCCATCTCCCTGCCTCCCTTCTTCGTTAGCTGTCTGGCTCACAACTACGCCCGACCACTGGGCCAGCTTGTAGAAAGTGTGCAGCGTCTTCGTATTTGAAAAATTACTATAAATTTTCCGCTGTAACAATGGGGGACAAAGCCGCATAGTTTCTTGTTATTAATGACTCTACCACCCCATAAATTTTTTTTTTTTACTTTGGAGTACTCAACTTGTGGGAAAATTCACACTAAAATAGTTGTAAATCAAAGTTTTTCAACGCCTATTTTATCATTAAAAAGTCATAATTTCAGACAAGTTATAAAATAGAACTGTCTGTTAACACTTTAACTCCTGGATTATTCAAGCAGAAATGACTTACATGGCATTGTGTCGATGCGATCGTTCAAGTCCGGACTGTCTGCACGACATGGTTTAAAGTTGTGTGACACAGGCTCTTAAGGCCCTTTAATATTTTTCCTCAATTATGCGACATACCGATTAATTGTCTTCAAAAAATGTATCGTGGCACTGAAAACCTTACGCTGTGTAATTAATTGCATTATATGCTTAGGCCTGCTAACGATCCCGCATCTTTACATACGCATAAGCGGTTAATGACTCTTGGGAGAACTTAAATTAATTTAATGGAATGGAACGGCATATAATTCGACTGGGGTAAAGTATAATAATTTACCTTCGACAAATATCGAAATTTACTTTTACGTGTGCTCTGTAAAACATTTTCGTTACATGAGAGCTTCAAGTATATTTTATTCTGTTCAGCTATCGGTATAAATACCTTTAGTTACAGCAAAGGAAACCTTTAAAAAAATATGTTTGTGGAAAAAGGGTTGTGGTTAATTTTTTAAATTGCAGTTATATTTTATCTGAAAGAATTATGATACTTTCTTAATCTTTAAAATTGTGTTATAAAAATTATACCTGATTTCACAGCAAGGATAACAGATAAGCTGTTTTAATTACGACGCATATTCTTGTTGCTATTAATGGATAATTAGATGAAATAATTTGACATAACAGCTACAATGAAGCACTGTAAATAAAACGGTATTTGTGTCACGTTTTTGTTTGGGAAATGTTTTTAGACTGCGATGTTCGTAATTTTATTTCTGGTTTTTATTATTGTCATTACAAATATATAGTCTTCGGTTACAATAAATTACAAATCACGCGTTCGTAAAAAAATAAACCAACAGTTAAAAACAAGCTTTAAATATTAAGATGTCGTTAAGCATTCAGAAGCTGTTCCATATTTAAGCAAATCTTTACATTTTTTAACAATGCACTGTAACTTTACGGTAGTGAAATAAGAATACCCCATTGACTAAAAATTCTAAAAATTAAACTTCTTAAAAAAACGCGACGTGCTTGACTTGACATAAATAGGCTTAAATTTTAATCGCTAGCTATTATTTAGGGTAGAGTTAACCATAAAGAAAAGTACGTAGAGAGACACACAATATTTTTGTAGTATTATTCTTCGACTCTGAATGCGTAAGAAAATTTTAAACTAAATAAGATGTCTGGAAGTTTGTAAAAATGTAACGAAACAATTCTGGTTGAATTTTTTTATTGTAGTAGAGAACACCAGTCGTAGCTAGAACATTATTATAGTACTAATCTCATAAACCCTCAAAAATATTACTTTTCAATTATTCCTTTCAAAATCTTACCCCTAATGAGATACGGAGGTGATTTTATAGTATAATGAAGCTTCTGTAAATACCTGAAAAGAGTTGTAAATATTTTGCGATATTCAGCAATTAAGGATGTGGAAAGATGTAAAATATGCAAGAATTTAAAAAGTGTTTCTTTGTCTGGAACACGGGTAAGAGATTCTGGGTTCGAATCACTTGTTAGGAAAGACGACTGGGAACTGCAATGATGCTATGTACGTAAATATAAGTGGAAGCTGGGAAAATAAATATCTTTCTATTTGAAGAATACAACAGCGTTGTTAAATGTTTCTTGAATTGTGGACGTAGTAATGACAGGGACAGTTGAGTTGAGATATTTGAACAAAACTTACAATTGAGGTTTCGAGAGGCAGTGAGGGATGATATTAGGTTAACGTCAGGTTATAAGGTTTTAATCTGCAAAACTTTGTTATATTTAATATGTTAAAATATTTGCTATACCATAACAGTAGCAAGACACAAATTAACATGCAGCCTTGTATTTATTTTAATCGAAATAAATTTTAGAGCATTTCGTTTACAAATGGTTTTATTTTTATTTCCAGGCATAAAGAGGTTTATTTGAAGCTGAGAGTGATTCCTGTACTTCATCGGTCATTGGACGTGAATAATATGGAACAGAACTGAAATAAAAGTTTTTTTTACTTGTACAGAATGTCTTAAAAATGTCAGGCATATAACGAAAATATACAACTTTTACATAAATGAAATGAACACTACGGTAAGTAGAATAATTTTCGTGCTAGGCACTCAAGTTTTACTACTTGCACAGACGACAGTGGCTATTGACAAGTCACAAAGAAAAATAATTTCTAAGAAAGAAAGTGCAACCAATTTACAAATGGCAATAAATCAATTTTTACTAGTGTGTCACAATTTTTTGTCTGTTTACATTGGAAATTCTACAGAAGATATTGACATTGATGAAATTCTGAATAACATTCACAAACAAGCTACAGTTCCATTACTTCACCTGCCCCTTAATGAAAGCTATATTAAGTTTACGTCTTTCAACAAAACAGAGACATTAGAAAGCAGTGTGGGATACGTTATATTTTCCAAGTATGACAACAAGTCGTGTTTACCAAGGTACAGTTGGACAAGTCTTCCATTTTGGAATCCTCAAGCGAATTTCTTGTTGATAATTACAGACGTTTCAATGGAGATTCCTCAGCAAGCTCTAGAAATATTTCAGAAATGCTGGGATTATCTGAATATTTTAAACATCGCTATTGTATTTACAAACGAATTGTTTCCTACTGCACAAATATTGACATACAATGTTTTCAAAAAAGAAATGCGCATGACTCAGATAAGCGTTGATAAATTCAAAGTAAATGTTATATTTAACATTAACAAACTTCTTGACACAAATGGCTACACATTCAACGTAAGATTATCCCCTTACAGTGGGTCAGTGGAACTTCATTATAGAGAAGACGGCTCCATTGATTATGTTGGACCAAGCAGTCTAGCAGTGTACACGGCTGTAAAGAAATTAAATGGAACATTCAAAAATCTACCACCATCACACACTCTCCGAGCTGCAGATCAAGCGTTTTCAAGAACACTATACGCTGATCAGACCCACTATAAATTTAGTTGGGTTAAGAGGAGCACTTATCCGTTTGAAAGGAACTGTGTTACTGCAGTAGTGCCAAAAAGTGACCAATTACCCAAGTACCTCAGTGTTCTTATGCCGGTATCCTTCACGGCGTCCATTTTATACGTAGTAACATTCATTATGTTAGGAGTTTGTTTGAAATATGCAATACAATTAAAAAACAATGCCACTCTTACTACCATCATGTTAGAAGTTACACGCTTAGGTTTGCAAGGGGAAAGTCCTATTAAACTCTATTCGGTTGTCCACAGATTGGTCATCACGTCTGCTACTTTTCTGAACCTAATCGTTTCCAGCAGTTACACTGGGCTTTTAACGACGTATCTATTTACCACTCATTTTTACCCAGACATTAACACGTTTACCGAACTTCTAAAAACAGATTTAAAAGTTTCGGCTTTCTTTTCATATGAGGAGTTGGCAATTTTAAAACGTGAAAGCGGCTTTGATGACTTAATATATGACGCATATATAGCAAGATACTTTCCTATTACAGACACTTACGAAGCACTAGATATGGTTGCAAGACACAAGAATTTAAGTAGACTCATCACTCGTGATAAAGCAATGCATGCGGCATACCAACCAAGGTATTACAAGGATGGCATACCAATGCTGCACATAATGGATGACTGTTTATTACACGGACTTGCATGTAACTGGGTCTTGACACCGAACAATCCCTTCCTAGGACAACTGAACACTATTTTCAAGTATTTAGTAGAAGGTGGATTCAAAAATAAATGGAGATGTGAGTACATCAATGATTCCAAAAAGAAGGCAACTTTACTAAATCGTCTGTATTCACTTGGACCTATATCACTCTCCCATTTACAATTAACATTTTTCTTCTTAGGATTCGGTCAACTTGTTTCATTTTGCACTTTTCTGTGTGAATATTTTCGTGTGAATTCAAAATGAATTGCAAATATTTTACATGAAAAATATGAGTAGAATGTCTTGGCCAGTTTTGTCAATTTACATTGGAGGTGGTAATTGAAAGTAAATTCAATGAAACTGGTATCACCAGTATAGCTACAGGTATAAAATAACAAGTGTTCAGTGCAATAGTTATATCAGTATATTCTATATGTTTTATTGTATTATCATAGGCGAATTAAAAATATTTCAAATTAAAATCACTTATAACATTAAAATATTTATATTTAATTAAATGACGTTATTCTTAAGACCATTTTATGGCGATCATTGACAGATTTATGTAGTGGTAACTACGAAATACTTAATCGTTTTTGTGGCCAAACGTAACAACGAGCGAATGTTGTCGAGGTGAAGAACATCTGTCAGAAACAGCGTACCAACAAACATATACAAGCGTACATATTATTCCGGAAAGGAATATCGTGGCATCCAGAAAGACGTTCCGATATAACAAATTAAAGTTTTCCGGAAAGTCGTGACTTGTAGATGAAAGCTTGCTCTCTTTTTTCTGTGATTTCTTTGTTGCTTCGACTGTGTTCACATTCATTCGTGTCTTTTGACACTTGAGTTTATCAATGTTGGTCTCGTCTATTGCGATCCCGATTTTTGAAAATAATATATTTTGCTGCTGTTTATAATTTTTTTGGTCATCTTAGTTGACACGAGTTAGTTCCGTTCCGGATTTTGGTGTATGCAAGACCTGAATCATTGTTGACGGTAACCTCTAAAATTTGATTTTCGAAATGACTTTTCTGGCGAATGTCGGCGAAACAGTTTAATTTATAACTTAATAGCATTCACGTACTTAACACGTTTCCTTACGTGATAATGTAGGCGAAATGTTATCGTATTACCGTAATGTATTTATCGTCTGTTTGATAGATTACGATGCAGATGATAAAAACCAATCCTGTCCTTAAAATTCGCGGATCAACACAACTGCATTCTTCGTAGGAAAATTTCGACTAATTATGACAGGCTTTAAACACTACATTACAGTTATAAACCTCTCTCTTGCGTTTCTGAACTGAAATACCATCTTCTGGCAGGCATGTGAAATACTTTCCGAAGAAACGCCGCTATCAAATCTTGATTGTTGATATTCTTGTGATGTGTTACCTACGTTCAAAAAAGTGTTCGGTTTAACAGTAACATAACTCTTTGCAAGTGTGGTTCAGGTTAGCTGTGAATGTAAATAGGATGCTTGTGTACATAGAGCTAATATTTACAGTTCATTTCATTTTTTACATAGCGAAAATTGCTTACTTAGTTAGCAATCAGGCAGTCGTGAAGGAAACGTCCTAATCGCGTAATTTTGACCTATGTAGTTAAGGAAACATATTGTGTAGTATGCTTTTCACTGAATTTCGGATATGTTCATAGCACACTTGATGTCACAAGTAGTTCGTAGATCCTATCTGTATTACGAAATGAACGCATCGCTCTATTTATTCACCAAATAGTTGTATAAGGTGTGTGTTTTAGCAGTAAATGTAAAATAAACGATGTAACCTGGAGTCAAAACGAACAATACAACGGGGATAGTTTTGAAAAGACTGTGGATGACGACGCTAATGTGTCTAGCTCACTACCATAAAGATTTATCGAAATCTCTGTTTCAAGACACATAAATTATTTTCTTTCTTGTAGGTAGTTACGTCACTCCATTAAGACTGTCCATCCAACCCGCAACAATAAAGTGTCACTACTGCTCGATGACCGGAGCACAAAGTAACAATTTCGAGGCCTTTATATTAGCAGATTTATTATTTTACAACTTCCTTCCGGTATGATGCTTAGCATACAACCACTATATGTAGCGTTCTTCTAAAAACTACAGACCTACAATGATCAAGCTGTGCAAAAATACTTGAGAAGTACTCACAGACTCACTGTCACAAAGCGTCAAGTCGTCGGGCTGAGGCCGAAGCATATGAAATGTACAGTCGTTTCAACAACTGCTAATGGGTTTAAAGCAACCAGAAGTGCGGTAAGTTGACCGTAGATTTTTCATCGACGTAAAGGTTTATAATATAATAAATAAAAACATGCAACCAGAAACTGATCCATGCACTTGACCACCTACAGAACGCAACACATCCCTCCCTAACAGACGTAATTGCGTGAACCCTTACAGCACAGCCAAATCGTAAAGAATGGTATTCAAAACAAGGCTAATTTAATGGACATATAATATGACAAACCTCTACAGAAAACTAGCAGGCGTTGCGATTTTACTTACAATCAGTTCAAGCACAGTTTAATCTGTACAAACGCAAATTAAACAATTTGTGTTCATTGAACAAAGTGATTCCTTCCAAAATTGTGCTTATGACGATCACACATTTTGCGGAGAAGAGCAAATTGCTCCGCAGTTACCGTTATAAGGCAAGCAAGGAAGACATGAAACACTGCATCCATATAGTGTACGTCGTACGTGTGAATGTGATCTTGTAAAATAATTTTGTAAAGTGCGGTATCTTCTAAACACATACAGACTGGTTAATTGAGACCAATCAAAAAGTTTGACAAAATATGATTTTCTCGTTCAATTATTTGTAACATTATGAATCTTCTGTAAAGCCTATATTTGTGTTGATCTATTTCAGTGCACTTACAAAATTCAATTTTAAATCTTGTCATATGAACGCAGCTCTCCCGTGATTTTATTATGAAAATCAATTTTTTAAGTAGAAAGTGTTTACTTGGATAAAATTATAAGTTCAGCATCAATTCTTTGGCTATCCTACACTTTTGAACACTAAGTGTATGTGAAAAAACACAGCCGTTGCTATACATTGTAACATTTAAGTAAGCATTTAAGCAACATTAAAATAGAAAAATGCATACAAAAATATTATTTTAAAGAAGAAAAAATATGATTAGCAATGTAGATATTCTAGAATGCTCTTTGAAACAAAGAGGCTGGTATTTGTGCTATCTGTTTTACTCCATAAATGTATTAGGTTTATAGCACTGTTGGAAATCTTAAACTTTAAACAGAAATTACACTGTAAACAATTTATTCGTAAAAATACGTAAAACTGAGATCATATGCAAAAAATGTAAATTTTTAAATTTTTCTTGCTAAAATATTTTATAATTTTTGCTATACATTTTGTGCAAAATTTTAAATTAAATTATTCTGTATTTTTATTTATTGAAATTCCAATGTTACTTTTCGATAAACCATATTTGTTAACACTGCACTGAATATTACGAACATTGTGAAAGTAACAAAAAAGTATAGATTATTTAATGTAAAAAATAAATATATAATTGAATGTACAATTTATGTGTAAAAATATTTGTATTGTAACCTGAGAAATTCTGCTGTTCAGCTTGCGTAATTTTCGTTACATCCAATATATAATAATAAATTACAATTAATTTATTAAGAAGAACTAATTTAGCGAGTGTTAATGAAATTCAAACTGAAGCAATTAAAATGTGTTTGGTATATAGCTGACTCCAACGAAACTATAAAGATGTTATACTGCGTAGTGTTTCTGTCATCAGATGCAAAAATGATTACGAATGACAGAAATTACGGTCAACAGAGTTTGTACGTGACACTTGTATAATTTTTGAAAATTTTAATAAATGTTATAAATTAAAAAAATGTAATTACTATTCAAAATTACGAATTAAAGCACTTCAAATTACTACAAAACCACAATACAATTTAAGGTTACTTTCATAATATTTCATTTTTTATTTTCACTATGCCAAAAGTAATTTATACAAATTAACCAAGTTATATTCTACTACAGTTCTGTTAGAAAATATATTTAAAATATTTTGTTTATGTACATAAAATAATTTAAATGGAAGTAGTAATATTTGTGATATTAACTCAATAGGTCAATTGAATTATATGCTAAAATACCACAAATTAAATAACAATGATATTAATTGACATATGTGTATTTCATTAGTTTGTTTCAAGCACAAATATTCCTCTTTACAGTATAAGTAACAAATGTATGTAAGAATATATTCGTTTGAATTCTTCTTGAGCATATCAATACGTTTGCATTGCATGGTATTTCGGAAAGTATGCACAGATTTTAGAACGAATAAATATTAAATATACGATTAAAATCATAGTTAAATTATGTAAATAAATTGAGCTATATTAAAAATATATACATTACTTAGAACAAAATTGCATAACATTTCCCGAATTGAAAAATTACTGTTATACGTTTTTAAAACTGATTAAAACAATTTGGTTTACTACTGCAGCAGTCATTACCAATAATATTATTATATTTTATTATTTTATGATATCCATACTTTATATTTGCGATATTTAGTGACTCGAAAATTTATTTGGATGAGAAACATTATATTATAAAATACTGCGTGTTATGAAATATTATTTTGTAAATAAATATATGATACATTTGTTAATTAATAACATTTAAATATGTTCGTTTATCTGTTTTACTATTTTTAAATTTTAGGTGTAAATTGAGTTATGAGTAACATTATATATAATATGTATAATTTCAATCGCAAAATATTTGTGAGTTGGACAATTATATCAAGATTTTTAGCAGTTGTAGTAAACTTTATTAATTCAGATTTTATTTTTTGTGTTGTATTTACACATGAACGTGTCTCATAAAACTTATACAACTGAACTAATTTGTATCATATCGTGTTTGTTACACACTTGAGAATGTTTTTATATGTAATTCAAAATATTTGGAAATTTTTCCAGTTTATTAACGCGACGTTAATGTATTTCTGTATCCACTATTGATTAAAACCTGCTGTTATTTATTGAATATATATACACACACACACACACACACACACATATATATATATATAAAACACGCCCACGCATATATATATATATATATATATATATTGTGTGTTATCTTGAAGTAATGGATACATATCTTAAGTTTCTTTTTTTACTAGCGCAATTTAAATCCGATGAAGACACACATTTTACAATGAGTTTACAATTTTCGTTTCACGTGATCAGAAAACTTTCCTCAACACGATGAAACATTTTCTTCGTTGCATGTGCATGGCTTTCTGCCCTTTTTGGGTGAAATATGCCATGTTTAATATCTAGAGTGTAATTTCATAAAAATTCTACTACTAGAAATTACTCTTTTGATTTCAATATTTGTTGTTGAAGGGCGTGTTACAACGTTCTGGGTATGTTTATAGTTATTCACGTGCTGTAATTTGATCAAACAACGTGCACTTTATTTACTTTTGGCATAATATTATTTTTGAGTGTCTGCTTTACGTTTGATATTATATTTTTGCTGCAATGAAAAAATGTGTGTAACTGCACGCAACTATGTAACATATGTTAACAGTTGAATCTATAATGTCCGCCGCTAAAATTTTCAATGATTAAAATTTTTATTTATTCTAAAATCAATAGTTTTGCTTTACGACAAAGTAAAAAAACGGCAACATATTTGATGTTTTGACAAAAATAGTTTTATATTACTGTTATCAACGTTTTAAAAGTTTAAATAATAATTTATAGTTTCAGATATTACGAACGTATTAACTACATATTTTACATTTGTACAAATTATGTTAATTTTTCCACAGTAGTTTTAAAAAAACAAATGATTGTTTGGTCATGTTTTGTGCAGTATACACTATATGATTATTTACTACAAAATGCAATTCAGCAAACGACTAAATTGTTATTTTACGTTGCCGAAAAATATAGTGAATTGTATATTACTTATTTTCAAATATTACTTCTAGTAGAATACAAACGGAATTGACAAAACCCTGTTGGATGAGTTGTCTAAAAACAAAGAACTCCTACGCTGAAAATAAAATCTAACATCAGCATAGGCAAATTAAATTGAAGTAAACATTTTTGCGGTGTTAGCAATATTTTTTGAAGCGAGAATAAATTATATTTATCGGTCTCAATACTACGAAATTAATTCGTAGCTGTTACAAAACATTTTTTTACGTAGTTCACAATGTATTACATTTCCGAACCAATCGATAATACGTTTTCGAATTAATGTACTTGTTTGGTTGTCACTAATTAAAACCCAAATACGAGATACCCTGACATCTCCCGGGGAACAATGGTTTTACAGAGTAAAACCTTTCTTGTAATTGATGTAGCCTATAGAAGTATCATGAAATATAGTTTTCCAGTGGTGAAGTAATCATTAACTACCAGTTATACGTGGCTGTTTAAAATGAACACCAGCGTAGCTTTACGAAGAAAAAAAAACTGCAGAATTAAAGTTACCAAACATATGGTAGAAACTTCTTAATTCATTCAATAGTGGCTCTACAAAGTTATGAAGACGTGCAATGGTAGATGATGTGCGAGTTACACTTTTACACTGCCCATTAGGACATTCTTGAGAAGATGTTGAATACTTGAAAACAATGCAAAATTATGATCTTATAAACGTAGTGAGATAAAATAAATGGTCACAATTATCACGAAAGTTTTGTAACTAATCCAAAACATACATTATTATGTCAAATGTGGGAAAAATTGTGCTGCAAACAAACGCTTTCCCATAATACTCCGTTGGTAGACACGTGGAGAATATTGATCAAGCGAAAGGGCGGGAAATGGCAACACTCCTCGTGTTCAATCATTGGTCCTGAGAGAGCGACTTATAAACTTAATTTGGCATAAAACTGTCTGCAAGACGTCGACCAGCTGTCCAAAATATTACCAAGTGCCTGAAGAATGCAACAATAACAACCAACAAATAATTTAGTGATTCATTTTTTCTATTTCACGGCCAGATTAAGGGAATAAACAAGAAACTAATGAAACAGGTTCAAATTGAATATGAGATACTGTCAAAATCTTAACAAGTTTTAATTGTTTTAACCTGCACTTCAGATGAATATGATACGAAGTAAACGTCTTCTGGAACTCGCGTAACTTCTGCCTAACACTGAATTGCAAGTCACCCATACCCTCGTGTTATTAAATGAAGATAATGATTTATTTGCTGGCAACCAACTTATATATTTTTTAATTTAACACGTGAAATTCACTGCCATATAGATATATGATCGGAATGATATACATAATTTAATAACGTATCTTGTACTGTAAGTAAAAAGTTGGCACATACGTACTTTGAGTGACTATAAATTATATATTGAAATCATACATACTCTGGTTTTAGTACACTGATACCTTTAATTAAATCGTATTTTTAAACTATTAACGTGCCGAGGGAAAAACAACTGTATTTAGCAATACTCAATTACATTATATAGTTAATAAAAAACTTTAATACCATGGGTGAAAATTTTGGCGAGTTTTATAAACACAGAATATTTACACTTTTATAAAATCTTGAAACATTCACGACTTTTCTCCCGAATTATATTAAGGCTTTCGTTACGTTGCAATAGTTAAACAATTTTGATTAGCAAGTCAATATAAAAACTAAATATGATGTAAATATTTATGTTACAAAACAGCAGAGATAGCACCAAGAAGTATAATACCGTTCGTTTTAATAATAAAGTCAAGAACTTTTCCTGCAATGTAGCAATGCATTCACATTATTTGGTTGTTATAACTGCGCGCTAGCTTGTGAGTGATATCCCACACAATCACTATTGTACAAGCTCGTAAAGCAACTGTCATTGAAGCAATTTATTTTAACACTGGTTTGTGTAACCAGTTACGTAATACTTGTCTATTGTTTTGCCCCAGCATCTATGCTAGCTCTCAAATTTCACCTATCATGTTTAAAATAATGAATAATTGTAAACATTCGTAGATCGTGAGGTGATTCATGATGAATAGTAAATATATATATGGGATGCTGTCTAGACAAGCGAATATTAAGGACGATACATGCCCTTCAAAACTTAGTATAAGGGTCTTGGCATAGTGCTATAAAAGATGGACGTCAATTTCGGATTCCTTTAAGCAATATTTAGTCTTATTAAGTAGTTTAACCTGTAGGGAGAATTTACTTCAATACTTTCTCCCTCATGAAGATAAATGTAAAGCTATTCAATTTTGCAAGAAATCATTTTACACCAGGCATTAAGAATATTTTATGTCGTCCTTTTGAACAATGCAGCGTATAGAACAAAACAGGTTATGTTGTAGCAAGCGCCATTTATAAGAAAAATTTACACAACAGTTGTGATAATATTGCAATAACGGTCATGTAGGCAATACGTATTACATCCGCCAAGATATTATTAGTTTGTTAAAGGGCTGCCCTTTAAGGAATATAAATCATGTCATTTGGTTGTTTAAAAGTATACTGGAAAATTCAGCCAGGTAAGCTTTAAAAAATTTAGCGGCGTCTCGGTTAATTTAGCATCAAATTTAGTTGTGCATGATTTTACAAAAAAAAAAAAAATTGGTAGATTTTCTAACGGAAAAACACGTAACAGTATATTGCAAATATTAAGTTTTTCAAAGGCTCATAACACTTGTAAGAGTTCCTTTGCCAGAAAAAGTTTCAAAATATGTCTTCTGTTTTTCCAATGAGGAACACCACTCCCCGCCTAGTTTTACCTCTTATTTAACCTGTATAATGCAAAAATATTTGTAATGCAAATTTAATTTGTTATGGCAAGCAAAATTTTGCCTGCTCTTTTTGTTTTCAGTGTTTTAATCCAACTAGTATAACGACGAACATAGCTTTCTTGAGACAAACGTTGTCAGCTACTTATTAATAAGTAAGGTCCGTATTTTCAGCAAACAAAAGGTTGTCTCGTAATTCTGGGAGAATAATGAAACCAAGCAACGGTGTCAGAAACGTCCGCCTTTCGTGTATTGATTTGAAATAGCAGTTTTACTCAGTCATGGAGAACACGATAAACAGTGTCTGGTGTTATTTGTGAACACGCTCCTGCAGACTAGCACGATATATTGAACATGATCGAATTCGTCACATATTTATAGTCGATCGCAGCTGCCTAGTCTTCAGCTCTGGCTTTGAATACACACACACACACACACACATATATATATATATATATATATATATATATATATATATATATATATATATATATATATATATATATATATGGGATTTTTATAGTTAGTGGTTGACACATCTCGAGTTTATTCGTTATGAAAAATAAAGTAGGAAATGAATGAGATACTTACAAACTAAAATTATCATTAACGAAGTTGTGCAAATTTAAACCAAGTTTGAGAACCGTATATCAAAAACGTATTTAGTAAGATAGTGAAATAAACCAAACATAATGTAAGCAACGTTAAAATTTATTGAGATTCTAAACATAGAAGGAACCACAGTTGAAAGTAGCTTACTTCACTGACTAATAGGGGTAGCCACGTATTATTACTTGAAATTTTTCTGCGGTAAGGTTTTGTGAATTTAATGTTGGCTTTTAGGAGGACTCTACACA
Organism: Medauroidea extradentata; assembly: GCA_003012365.1. NCBI lineage: Eukaryota > Metazoa > Arthropoda > Insecta > Phasmatodea > Phasmatidae > Medauroidea > Medauroidea extradentata. The sequence goes on from PNEQ01054297.1 coordinate 73,269, forward strand.
TGAAAAAAAAGTCATCTTGAAGCAAGTGTCTACAAAGGACAGTTCAGAAAATAATTCAAACTGTAATTGGGTACAATAAAGTTCGAGGAAGTTTAGCAATACAGCCTGTACTAATAGGTTAAATAATCGTGGCCTACAGATTTTAGGTTAATTTTTACTGTAATCAACACCAGAATCACAGACAGAAATACATATAAATACGTGGAGCTACATTGAGTTAAGTTTGGTGAGGTTCACTTAACTGGGGTTTGTGATACGCATATTGAGAAATGCTTCATATGATGCATTTTTATGAGAGCTCACTACTGTATAGGTCATTCGGGATAAAGTGAGCACTAAAATTTTACTTTTGGAAAATGTCACTAGCCGTTACTAGATATAACTCAACATAAATTTTAGTCGTATTGCTGCCTGTGTGTTTGGCAGAGAAGTCACTCAATATAGTGCTATGTATTTTGGTATTTCACTACGACCATACAGAAACAATTGTGACCTTAATCGGCATGTTAGTATTTTGCATAAATATTTTTTTTTAGCAAACTGCATATATTCCTACAAACTTCGCAATGTATCACGCGCAAACGTCAAATGACATGCACAGAGAGGTTAGACATTTCCCGTCGTTAGCAGTTAATGGGCAGTAAGATACGAAGGTTGAAATATAACTTAAGCAGGGCATGTTGTATGCAGTAACGTGGTACAATATAAGTTTTTGTCTACCTGCAAATTTTTCCAGAATCGGCACATTAACATTTATGAGCCTTTATCTTGCCAACTACGCGTCCTAGCCACTTTCAACAAGAGGACCCTACCTTTTTTCCTTACAAATGACTGCTCCATAATACAATAGTAAATGCTCACAAAACCCGATAGCAGGAACATTCTTATGTGTAGGAAGGTGGCAACCCCTAACATTTAATTATAAGGGAAGGCGTTTTCATAGTGGTTTACTTAAGATCTCGGAAGTCATATACATCACTCACATAATGGTAATATATATTCATTTTGTTGTCAGTTACTGTTTTAAATACTAATTTTAAGGTTATTTAAAATTCTTACAACTCCTTCAAAAATATTTTTTTGCTATTAAGTATCTCAGACGTGTTTTCAACTATATTTTTCATCCTGTATACTGAGTATGATTCGCGAGGTGGCGGATTTACTATCTGCGTTTGAAGAGCAGCTTGGGATCTTCCTGGTGCAGTGCGGTATCGCTGCCCTAGTTAGTAACTTGCACGTTACAGTGCTGCACTATCACCCACACAGCTGTCATTCATAATACAGTAGGTGCCAACGAACAAAGTGGTTTTAGTAGTTCGGCACTAGTCCGCTAGGACCGCCTCACTGCTACCAAGTGATATGTGACGTTTGCAGCCGGAAAAACTTGCGAGTTATATTCAGTATATATATGAAATCACATTATTGTCTTTCATAAATAATGAAAACTTCAATGACTGCCATGTCCAGAAACGAAAACATAAAAACCACACCACGCAAATCCTAGGTAAAATTAAAGACGAATTTGTTTGTGGCAAAATGTTGAAACATTAATTCACTGTCTGTTCTACTAAAAGTTGATAATAACCGAGCTGTGAACGTGCTAGAAAAATGTATTTGCTGACAGTTTGTAAAATACCTTACAATAATGTAACACTAATGAAAAGTGTACACAAACATTTACGCAATACACACTTTGCAGACAATCGTTAAGACAAACTTATATGTAAACAGTAACACAACATTGTATATATGTTGATCTGATTTATGATAGGTCCCAAACATAAATAGTTTTACTATGGAAACCTAATTTTTTTTAAAAAAAGGTTATTATTTTCATGCCAGCAGATAATAGTAAAAGTAGCACGTTAGTATTTTTATCTTGTCCTCAAGCAGTACAATGTTGGGTGAAAATTTAGACCGTGTTTTTTTTTTACAACTGATTCCCTGCGGTGTTTTAAAAGGGAAAAGCAACATATCTCGATAAATTGCTACATTTCGCCAGAATTGCTTAAGCAGCGTCTGAGTTATGACACAGAACTGTGTTTAAACAATAAAAGCAAGGTATAATTACAATTACTAACTAATTACACATGTAAAAAGGTATTTGTTACATACAGAAAGGAATATAATTTACAGACATAACGTAGCTCCCTATATATCTTCAATTGCCATGCACAATTGAAGAGTTATGAATGTATATAAAGCTTTAACATTAAAAAAAATCAATTGTATTTACATTTATTAAAATATTAAATATAAAAATGAATGACCTAAAGAAGATACTCAGACTTACATGCACCCAGAAAAGGAAAAAAACTCCAAAAACCAATATTTTCGTCGGAATGTTGTCTTACCGTGGTTGTTTGTGTTGGTATTGTACTAATTTGGCATTGTGTCTAGTGTATAATTATGTACATTAAATTGAGCAAATGGACACAGATGACAGTGTAAGAAGTCATTAATTTTGTTTAAATGTATACGTCTATTGGTATGTGGTAGCTGCAATCAGCACGGAAAATTGTACATTAACTTACTTTCGCAGAGTAATTCACTGTAACTGTACCTAACTACAATGAGTAATAATTGCGCTACAGAGATGATTCAAACTGTGCCAGACTGTGTGAAAGCTGTATATTTTATTTAAATTAGTGTGTGGCTGGTAACAAAGGAAATGTATAAAATTTATATTACATGTAGAAGATGATGAGGCCGTAGAGAATTTAGTTACGTCACGCTTCGGGAAGCAGAAGGCAGGCTATATGTGTCAAGGGGGTTGACTAATTGTTGAGGGGAAGAGTGCCTTATACGCCCCACTGGGCGAGAGAATGTTACAAAGAGACAGCAATAACACGCTTGCAACGGTTTACCGCCAGGCAGTTGAATATAAGATGTACATTAAATATAATTGTAACTTAGTTAAAAGTAAGGAAATTTATGTGCTATAATTGAAGGGTATGAACATACATGTACAATTGTGATTTTGATTAGTAAATCTAATACTTGATACGCTCGCAAAGGCCTGAGTTCTCAGTCGTCAGCGAACCAAGTTTAAATGTAACAGGGTTTCTGATTGGTCGAAGGGAACAAGGGGTCAGTGTAGCCGGCTTGACGTGTAGACGCGTTGTTCGACAGGGGGAGAAGCATCTCAGGACTCGAGGCAGACGGACGTGTTGCTGTCCTCTGGGCTGACGGCAGCGTCTCGCGGAAGTGTCGCCGACAGAGTGTCTGTCCCGGGGTACGATTTGCGAGGATTAGTAGGACGATATTTGCAAACATTAATAAGCCGATTAGTTGAATAAGTATTCGTGCTTTGCCAGGCCAAGGAGACGGGAATCGCGTCCTTAAGGACAGAGACGCGACACAGCTGTGGAATCGGCCATTGTTTGTATAATTCACCTGCGGCGCGAAATTGCGTGATTAGGCTGAATCGCGGATCAGCAACTATGGTCGTTTCGGTTTCACGGTGAGCGAGGGCCATTTGCCACCGTATCAAGTGACTTGTTGTATCAATATTGACTGTATTATTTCAACACACCCGCTGAGCTAGACCGAAGCAGAACTGATAAAATAAACATTTTTGATCGGCAGGCGCACTTACACATTAATTGCGTCGTGAGGCCGTCGTCGACGAGAAGCAACTTAAGTATACATACACAAACTCACACCTACACAAACACACACACATACATACACACGCACAAATAAATAAATAAAAAAAAAAAAATATATATATATATATACATACACGTAGGCTATGCCTGTGTGTGCAATTGGCTATGCCTGTGTGTGCAATTGGCTCTTGTGGCAGGATGTAGAATAATGAAGTAACTATTTCATGTTCGTGATGAATGAATGACCTTAGTGAGAAGCACGACAAATAACATTTTTGATTATTGTTTTGTATGATCTGTAGCCGTAGGAACTGAATTCATTGTCTTAAAAATTTTCGCTCTTCACACACAAAGTTGTTATGAACGTACAAGAGTATTTTTGACTGTAGCATATCTTGAATTCATGGAGACATGTTGAAAATTGTTAAAAATTTTTCCCTTGCGCTGGTGCATTAAACCTCTTTATATAAAAGAGAGCACTGACTGACTGACATATCAAACTATAGCCCAAACCACTGGACCTATAATCGCGACATTTTTTTGTGTGGTTTCTTTTCAGATCGTAAGTGAGCACTAAGAAGGGATATTTCTAAATTCGACCACTTAAGGGATGAAAAGATGTGAAATTTATTTCCGAAGAAACGTCGATAGAGCTCGAACCCAACGGCCTATCATCGTATTTTTACGTTAGTAGGACACTCACAAAATTGTGAATTAGCCAATTTCAGGTTTATTTGAAAGTCAATATTTAATGGGGATAATAACAAATGTGTTTCCGATAACTATTGATATCTACAGAATCCTTCGAGATAGAGAGTTGGTTTTCACTTCAAAATATTGCTCACCTGAAATGTAGTTTTAGTTTTTTTTTTCCCAAGTAGTAAAAAAGGGCAAATTAAGTTCTTTGTCATGAATCGTTTATATCTTTGAAACACAATTGACAATAGTCATGATATTTACTTCAATTGGTTATGTATACAAATGACTATAACAGGATTCCACAACGTATCGAAATTTGATAATGAAGGAGGTGAAAATACGTGAAATTTCTTTTCGATTATTCCTGTATATAGAAGCCATCACGATATCGTAGTGGTTTTTTCTTTAGATATATTCTTGTGTAAATATCTAAAATATCGCATAAACATATTTACCTAATTTCGCCCCACAGAGGCATTAAAAGGGTAAAATGTGTTTTCGATACACAATCTTTTATATCTAATACATTGATATTTTATATAGGGACGTGATTTTTGTTTAAGATTTATGTTGATTCAAATACCTAAAAAGTAATTTTGCTAATTTTCGAAATTATCTAACTAAGTAGTTGAAAAGGGATTAAATATGTTTTCCAATAATCGTCTATATATCTTGAACCCAGCGGGCTATTATCGAATTTTTCACGTTCAAGAGACACCAGTAAAGTAGTATAAATTACGATTGAAGGGTTTTCCGAAATTCAATCTCTTAAGAGGCGAAAAGGCCTGGTATGTGTTTTAGATAAATATTCGATACATATCGAACCCGTCGATATATTCAATTTACTTTTGCTTCAGGTAATGATTAAATAAACGGCGCAAAGAGGTTTTAAGGTTTTTCCAAAATTCGAACTCTTAGTACTGTACAGGGGTGAAATGTGATTTTTAATAAATGATAGATTTTGCTTTGACTGAATGAGCTATTTCGTGATTTTACTTCACTTGGATCCTTGAACAAATATTTAAGGTGTAAAATAAAGTTATTTTGGAAATTCGACACCAAAAAAAGGGTGAAAAAGCATAAAATTTGTTTCTATCAGCCGATGATATTTATCTAAACAGTAGAGATATTGAGGTGGACGCGTCGGAATGGCGCCAACGCACGTACCTAAAAAGTTAATGTAAATGTTATATTTAACAAGGATAACTTAATTTAAGAAGGAAACTTAATTTGGGAAGTTTCAAGGTATTCTTTACGAAAGCCATTGCAACCAGCGACAAATTTCTTGTACCGGAGTTTCTTTCTACATTTCTATCGAGGCACGGTGTTGTACAACCTCTGGGTGCTCAGCAAATTAATATTTTATTTTTAAAATGTAGTTTTCATACATAATTTCGACATTATGTGGCGCAGTTGCTTGTAGCTTTGATTTGCAGATCAGGAGGTCCTGGGGTGAAATTCCCTTACAGGACGTGCAAATGTGCAAGTCTGATACACAAAAGCTGAAAGGAATATGAGATTAGTGCAATTTGGGTTAGGATCGAAAGTAGTGAAAATGGATTACGCAGTCCACTATCTACAGAAGTTCCTCGGCAGCATCAGCGCACATATAGGGGATAGACGCCGAAATTGGACCGTTGCCTGGATTGGACCAACCTGCTGTATCACCAAGTAGTAACATTTCAGACTGTTAAGTTGGCTCTACTGCTAGTCGATAACACCACGGTCACGCTGCACAACGAACAGTGAGCCATTATACGCAGGAGGATCGTCGTTTCTGTGGTTTGACAGTTTGTGTCGTTATTGTTTCACTACGGAACATAAGCTACTGTACAGAATAATATAAGGTAAGTAAAGTTGCTGTAATATACTTTCAATTTGTATTTCATTTCCTACAATTAGCATAATTGTAAATCGTTCCTGAAATTTGTGTATACTTTTAATGCCATGTTTTCATTTACGGCGACCAGTTGCCGAAGTTGGACCGATCCATGACTCTTAAATCGGACTAGTCCAATTTAAGTAACATAAAGGGTTAACGTTTTAGACATACTTTTATTTTTAGTAACTGTGGTGGGCCGTAAATGATTTGCGTGTACACGGGTTTCTGTTTCATAGAGGATACATTTTGTTTATGTTTAACAAAATTTCATGTACGTGTTCAAACAATGATTAGTGAGGTTGTGTCTGTTTAGGTTCCAAAGAAGGCGAAACGGGGCTCTTACGGGCAATTGAGTGAGGACAATTTGCAAATGGCAGTGGCAGCATACATGAACGTTGATTATGGACTAAATGAGTGCGCTCGTGTATATGGTGTCCCAAAGGCAACAATAAAGAGACACGCTGACAGTAAAAACGCATTCCCAAATACTGTGAAATCCTTTGGGAGGCAGGCCACATTTTATGTAGATACAGAAAAAGTTATCGCGGAACAATTTCTTCTATTTGAGGATAATTTTTTCGTGTTAACTATCAAGGATGTCCAAAAACTAGCTTTCGATGTCGCAGAAAAATATGAGGTACCCCACAACTTCAACAAAGATAAAAAAAAAAGGCTGGAAAAAGTGGTTTTATTCCTTAATGAAAAGAAATCCCAAACTTTCCCTCCGTCAGCCGGAAGGTACGTTAATGGCTCGAGCTAAAGAGTTCAATAGGAACAAGGTTAACACATTTTTTTTTACTTTGATGATGGAACTGTTGTCAAGTACAAGATTACAGCAAATTCTGTGTTCAATGTTAATGAATCTGGGATTACAACGGTTAAAAAAAAAACAGCACACAGTAACTGCCCGAAAAAGAAAGCATCAAGTTGGGGTCACTACGAGTGGGGAACGAGGGGTAAACACTACTTCAGTCTGTGCTGTCAATGCGACGGGTTTCTTTGTTCCCCCAGTGATAAGATTTAAACGGAAGTGGACGCAACAGGAGCTTGAGATTAGTTACAAATGGCAAAAGGCTCACGATTTCCAACACAGGTTACATAAATTCTGATTTATTATTATTGCGGGTTAAACAATTAAAAAAACATGTTAACTGTAGTGAGCATTCGCCTGTACTACTTCTACTTGATAGACATGCTACACATACCAAGAATTTAGGGGTTATGTCAGTTCTACGACCTTGTCAGTTGGCAGAACATATTTTCCTCTCCCCACTACGCTGGGGGTTATGTGGGCCGGTGATGAATGTTGGATACTACGGCCAACAGAGTTTCGGCTCTATGTCTGGTGTGCGAACTCTTGACGACTCGTGGTAGCCAATAGGAGGAACGATACACAAGCACCAATAGACGGTGCATGTGGTTGATGGACAGGGTGAAGGGATGCTTACAGGCGGTGCGTATGGTTTTGTAGAGGGTAGGAAGTGTAGGGGAGTTCTACAACCTCGGCAGTTGACAGAACATTTTTAGGGCAAGTGTGCAAAATGGTTCGTGGTGGAGAGAGTAAGGGGAAGAGCAGAAAAAAGTTCGATGAAATGACGAGGTCGTGTCTTTTTCCGGAAATTATAGACCGTTGAGTACGCCCCTGAGAATGGTATTGTCATGTTGCAGTTACGTGGCCACACGACCCATAGATTGCAACCACTTGATGTTGCGTTCTTCGCGCCTCTTCAAATGTACTCCGACCAGGTACAAGATAAATGGCTGCGTCATATTGTAGGAAAAACAACTACACAACTGCAGATCGCGGGCCTACTAAACGAAGCATACGGACGAGCAGCTTCGGTTGGGACAGCAGGGAGCTCCTTTCGTGAAGCAGAGATTTGGCCAGTAAATAGGAATGTGTTGTGTGATCATCACTTTATGCCATCAGAATATTAAACAGTCGAGGAAATTAGAGATGATCGCTCCTAAAAGCGTCAAAAGTAGGCGTACTGTCCATTCGAGGAATCGTAAGAAGAGGAAAAAAGACTCAAGGTGCAGTTGTCACCACAAGTATCCCCTACAAACCGAAAATTGGAACACGCGAAAGTTAGGCCTCAGTTGAAAAAATTGAAGTCAGTGTCACTTTTAAAAGAACACAAAGACAACTCAGACTACTGTGCAAACTGGTTCTGTACTTTGTGTGAGGAGGTAAAAGATGGAGACGTGATACATTTTATGGGCTTTAAGTCACACACGATGTGCCAAAGTTCGACCTAGCATCAAATGGTATTACTGTACAGACTGCAAATAGGCCTGTAGGCTCTAGAAATATTTTGTTTACTTTACTTTGCCAGTGTTGTACTATTGTTAGTGTTATTTACAGCTGTCATTTTGAGGTCCAACTTAGGCAACCGTGGGTCCAAACTAGGCAACCGGTTTTCTAATTTGGACTCTTTACATCCTTCCAGTTTTCTCCATTGAATGCGTATAGTGTGCTGTTTGGCACTACTTGTATTTTATTATATAACTATTTTTAATAGTTATGATTTATTTTATGCTCTGGTTTCAGAGTATATGGCAAAGTGCCCGTTATCAGTTATCTTTAAAACTTCTAGTTTTTTTTTTTTTTTTTGTAATACATTAATTCACATGTGTTAATGGCCAAAATAAATCTTTGTATTAAAGCAACAATATTTTGTACGCTCTGATGTTACTGTCAGTCAATACTTATGCTAATCTTTCTTTATTCATGTAAAGCCTAACTTAAAACTTTAATTTTTATGAATTAATTTTATTCAAAGTTGACCTCTTATTTCATTGTATAAATCTTACTCTACAGAGTATTATTGTTACACTCGGCGATTCGACCTATCGAATCGTTAAGTGAAGCGAACACGTATTTTTATTTGTGGACTAGTATGTCTTTGAAGATATCTGTGGTATTCTTCCTCTTTCTCCGAAACAGCAATCATGGTTGACCGTTTAATATTTTTGGTCCAGAGTTAGTTTGATTTTTCTTATGTCTATTTAAGACATCCGCCGTCGGGTGAGTGTTTATTTTATGCCCCATGTGTGTTTGTGTGTGGGCAATTTCTTATTTCCGGGTTTCCCTTTTAATTTGTATTTGTTTTGCTTGTTTAAAGCGGTGCCCGTGAGGGCGTCACCACGCTGTTTTTATGGCTTTCTGATTCCTGATTAATTCGGGAGTTTCCGTGGGGAACTCTTCTCCAATCCAATGGCCTTGCAGTGGGATTTCTCCCGCTTGCCCTCTACTGTCTGCGATGGCTGCAGCAGCTTAATGTCGGTATTTCAAGTTTTTCTTTTTTTTAATGAAGACCACCGACCTGCAAGTAGCATTAACTTTCAAACCAAAAGGTTTTATAATTTCACTAGACAATGTAAATTTGAATATTTATATGTTTTAACAAGAGAAATTCAGAAGTTTTTGGAACAATAACCTACAAAAAAGGTGTTTACTTAAAGTGTTGATTATTTAGTCTACTTAATTTTCTTTAATCGGGGATCCCCTTGAATAAAACAAAAACATATATGCATACATAAAAAAAAATAATAATAATAATGCTTTTGATTAAATAAGTTCTTGTCAAAAAAAGTGAATTGTTTTGAGCAAATATTTATGTGGTAATACTCAACAGCTATTTTTTGTTATTTATTGTTGTTTTGTTGTTCTTGCTCGAAGAGCTTTCAACCATGAAATAAATGGTTGATCCGATCTATGTTTTCTTATTTTTTGTATCCTTTCAGTCTTCTAAAACTAAAGTTAATATTTATTTATTTTGTGAACTAATGCTGTACTGATAACTGATTTCTTAAGGTACTCGGCCTCAGGTCTTTAATCTTTTTTTACCATCAGTCTAAACAAAAACAGATCCACTAGATCTAGCCTTTTAGGTTTATCTCTCTCTAGAGTGCATATAATTGTTGGGGGCATGCCTGTGGTATATCCTCAATTTGTATCACATCTGGGGATTGAGGGAACAGGAGGGTATGGATCAATAGTTGGTTATATATATATATATATATATATATATATATATATTAAATGTATATATATATACATATATATCAACATATCTGGTGAAAGTGCATTCAACGATGAATATTTTGCATACTGTTTTTTTTCTAATGCTTACTTAATAAAACAATGGTTAAAGAAAACAAAAAAGTGGTCCAAATTTGGCTACTTTTCCTACTATCTGACTTACATCAAGGTTGGGGCACCATATGCGTTTATAATTCAGCGAAATATTATCCCGCCAAAACTGCTTAATACCACTTGACTTCCAATGAAGATATGGAAAAACAAATTTGTTATCGAAAGTACCATCACCAATGGTTGTGCTAGGGAAAATCAGTCTTAATACCATGTAAACTACGCATTTGATTCAATTACCCTCCTACATTTAACAGTCTGTAATTACCCCACAACGTCAACTATTCGGTGACTATATTTAAGGCTCATGCTATTTCGCTTTTAGTGGCAGGGACAAACTCATGACTGGTTTTCGAGTGGACAGCTGTAGCTACTTATCCTGCTTCAGATTTAACTCAACTAGCTTATTTGGCATTCTATCGCTTGATGACTGAACTGACTATCTGGTGTACAGAGAGGTATCTGCTCTGAGTAATACACGCGAGCAAAGCAGCGGGCATACTCCAAGTTTCATTATATATGCAAGCTGGTAGCTGTCACGAATGTTTTTGTTTCTCGCGTTTCGAAATCGATACTCTTCACACGAGAGTTGAAAAGATACATATCTAATGCGTCCACTGCGATTGTCGAACCAGCACTGGTAATGCTAAGGCTGGGAACATATTTTTAGCAATCGGTTTCATATTCATTCCTCTGACCACTGCAAGGTAAGTTTGCAAATTAGATGAATTAATAATTTTCCCGTAAAGTTACAAGCGGTAAAAATCGTAAGTAAGATTATCATAGAACAAAAACTTTGGCATTTAAATCGCCAGTTCTTTCCTGCTTCCGATAAAATATGTTGCACCTTTTTTATCACTGCTGAGATCAATTTACTTGTTGTACCCTTATACTATTATATTTGCGGGTGTCTTACATTTTCTTGCGCAAAATATTAATGATCTTGTTTGATGTTGCATTAGTAGTAGCAGTGTAAATAAATAATGTTATAAAATGTAATTATTTTGCTAACGTTGGAATCGTAAGGAGTTAGTTGTACCAAAACTGTACTGGTTTAAGCATATATTGGTTTAATGTATTGTACAATATAGATAATTTTATAAGGATGTAAAACATCTTATTTTAAATGATTAACTACATATATTAGTGGAATATATGTTAGGCTTTTTATTGTATGTATAATCTCAAAGAGTTATGTGTGAGGAAAAAAAGTTAAGTTAAGTTTGTCAGTGCTCAGTTATTATTACTGACATCACTTAAATTTTTTGCGTTAAAAATAAATTAGAGTCACAGGAAAAACAAGGAAAAAATTTCGAGAAAATGTTTTTAAATATCTATTGATAATGAATACACTTATATCTTCATAAACGTCAGCGTTATTAACAAGAACTTACTAGCGTCCAGCATAACTGATACTTTACTCAAATAGGGTGCAAGTTTACACAAAGTTAAAATCGTTTACGTTTTCTAGGAATATTATATTATAGTACTGTTTTAGACCTATGATACACCAAATGCACTAAAGTTTAGTCAACTTATAAAGAAATAAATGCGTTACCAGTTTAACAAAATTTGGAAAAAATACTTTGTCATATGTATTTCTTTCGTTAAAATAAAAAAACGCAGTTTTAAGAATATTACAAAAGGATGAACGAGTTAGGAAAAGGTCAAGTCAGTTTTATACGTAGTATGTGTATAAAGTTTGATCAAATGTCTGAAATTATTTCATCAAATAAGTCATACTGCGCTATAAATATTAAAAGCTATTTTTGTAATGTGAACACAGGATAAAATAAATTCACACTATTCAAGTCAGCTTCGTATATACTTTATGTGTACCAAGTTTTGTGAAATTCTGAAAAATATTTTCTAATATGTGTTATTATGCTAAAAATATCAAAATTGCTACATATTAGACAATATAACACAGAATGAATGAAATACACAAAATTTATGTTAATTTTATATGTAGGCCCTAATATTAGTGTAACAAGTTCGCAGAAATAAAAAAAAAAGAATTCTATGACATTAAATACTATGCTCAAAATAAGAATATAGCCGCCATTTTGAAAAAAGTAAACACAGTATGAATAAATTACACAAAAAACATGTCACGATTGTATTCAGTACGTGTGTACAAAGTCAGATGAAACTCTGAAAAATATTTCCTAAGATAGAGGACAGTATGATACAAATATAAAAAAGGTGACTATTTTTTAAATTTGGAACTCAGGATGAATGAAATACACAAGAGTCAAGTCAACTTTGTATAAGCAGTATATGTGCTCCAAGTTTGGAAAAATTCTTATGAACATTTCCTAGGCTATAGTATAATATGCTAAAATTATGTAAATTACCGCTACTTTGAAAGTAATAACAAATGAATAAAGAAATACACAATTTTCATGTCAACTTTGCGTGTACTAGGTGTAGTTGGTGAAAAACTGAAAAATGTATCCTACGATATGGAATATTATGCTAAAAATATAAAAATGGCCACCATTTTAACAATATTGCGTTAACGAAGGTCACAAAAGTCAAGTCAGATTTGTATGTATTATATGTGTGCCACATTTGGTGACATTTTGAACAAAGATTACCATTGTAACTATGCTGAAAATATTAAAACTGCCTCCGTTTTAAAAATATGAAAACAGTATGAACGGGTTACGCTGTAGTAGTGTCATCTTTGTATGATGTACATGAGTACTAAGTTAGTGAAATTATAAACAATATTTCCAATGATAAGTAATAATATACTAATATTATATAAATGGCAGCCATTTTGCAAATATGAACGTAGGATGAACGGAAAACACAAAAATAATGTCAGAATTTTAGGTAGTAAATGTGTACCAAGTTTGGCGAAATTCCGACAAATATTTCCTAAGATATGTAATACTATGCAAAAAATTCATAAAAATGGCATTATTTGCAAATATGAACACAGGATGAACGAAATTTCCGTTATTCAAATCAGCTTTGTATCTTGTATATGTGTACAACTGTACATTCTTTGATTGAATTCCAAAGTACAGTTTCTTAGATACCTAGCTTAATCAAAATATAGTAAAATGGCTGCCATTTTGAAAATATGAACAGGGTGTAAACGAAATATATAAAAGTCAAGTGAGGTAAGAAAATACTATATGTATACAAAGTTTGATGAAGTTCTGTCCATGTGATCCAAATGTTTTTTTTAGACACACACACATATACGCACCTAAACACACACCCTCCCACACACACACACACACACACAGTGACAGGATGGTGATCTCATAAACCTAAATTTCCTTTCGGAAAGTAGGCTAAAAACAACAATCCTGGCAATTGAAGCTTAACCAAGTTTAACAAATAGTTAGTTGTAGCATATATGTACAGTACATTAGACGGGTACAGAACCTACCTTTACCCCTACCCATTATTTCTCCTAACATCTAGGGAAGTATAAGGTTTCCTTTTATTTTATACCTGTTTCCTTACCTTTTCGTAACACTTATAGCAGTATCTGTATTTTTATAGCATACGTTTACTTACATATATACTAGCAGTATGCCCACAGTTTTGTTTTACTCACAGAAGGTAATATTTGCTTTGAATAAAATACCTCGTTGTACACCAGATAGGTAATTCAGTCATCAAGTGCTAGAATGACAAAGCTGCTAGTTGAGTTAACTCTGAAGCAGGGTAAGTAGCTATAGCTGTCCACGCGAAGAACAGTCTTACATAAGTTTGTCACTCCTTAACAGCGACTTCGCCTGAGCCTTATTTATAATCGCAGGAAAGTTAACACTGTGGGGCATTTGCAGACTTCCATATGTAAGTGGGTAATCGAATGAAATACGAAGTTAACGTGGAATGAGGACTGATTCCCCCCGAGCACAATCATTGATTATAGTGACCTCAATAACGTACTTGTTTTTCAAAATCTACACTTGACGATAAGTTACATTAGGCAGTTTTGGCGGGATATTGTTTTGCAGAAATACAAACTTATTTGTTGCCCCAACCTTGAGTTTAGTGTTATGGTGCATGTGAGACGACGATGTCGAGTAACTTTAGTGGATAATGGTATGCGTAATACATTTTACCACTTTTAAACGACTTCATCTAAATTGCACTAATTGAATCTGTATTGAAGTTTTTGTGTGACAGAATTGCCCATTTGCTAAGCTTTGATGGAATTTGAGCCAAGAACCGTTGGAACAATAGACAGGAGCTACAAACACCTGTGCCACATAACATCGCAATTTTTCATGAAAAGTAAATTTAAGAGTAAAATATTAGTTTCCTAGGCTCATAGAGGTTGTACAAGTAAGTACACGTCTCGATAGAACTGTGCACTGAAAACTCCTGTACAATTTGTTTCTCGCTGGTTGTACTTGTTTTCGGATCACCTTGATAGCATGCTATCTAAGATATCTTCTTAAAAATTAAATTATGGTATGAAATAAAAAAAACTTGCATTACTTTGTTTTAGATACGTACGTAAGCATCGTTCTGACGTGACCACCATCTCAATATATCTACTGGTTAGATAAGAATCATCGGATGATATAAAATAAGTTTTATGCCTTTTCGTCGCTTTAGGTGCCAAACATAAAAAAATCTTTATTTCACATAATAAATATTTCTCAAGTATCAAAGTGAAGTGAATATCAGGACGATAGATGGTTCAGTCGAAACAAAATCGTTCATTCATTTAAAAATCAATATAACACGTGTACAGTACTAGGAGTTCGAATTTTGAAAAATCTAAAGCCGTTTTGCGGCCACTTGGCTAATCATTATCCTAGAGCAAAAATGAACTGAATAAATCGTTGTATTCTATATAAATCGAAGATCTATCTAAAACACATTCTGGGGATTTTCACTATCTAAGAGACTGAATTTCGAAAAACCCTTGAAACTCATTTTAGAATACTTTACTGGTGTCTCACGAACGTGAAAAACACGACAATACCCTACTAGGTTAAAGATATATAAACGATTAATGAAAACTACATTTAATCACTTCTCCCATTTTCTCCTCATTACGTGAGGAATTCCGAAAAATTCCTGAAATAACTTTTCAGATATTTGAGAAAGAATCAATCTTAAACAAAAATTACGTTTCTGTATAAAAATCAACCGGATCGATATCTATCGATTGTGAATCGAAAACGCATATTATCCTTCTTTTAACTTCTTTAGGGCCGAATTCGAAAAAAAAAAAAATAAATAAATGGCATTTGGGGTATTTACATAAGAATCAATCTGAAGCAAAGAATACTTTGATATCTCGATTGGTTCTATAGATATTGAGGAATAATCGAAAACACATTTCAAGTATTTTCACCCCGTTACTTAAAACATTTCGAAACGTCTTAGAGTCCTGTCACAATACGTAACCAATTGAAGTGAAAATCACGACGATAGTCAATTGTGTTTCAGTGATACATACGATTCGTAAAAATCACATTCTGTCGCTTTTTACTGCTTGTACGTCGAATTTCAAAAAACCCTTAAACTGCCATTTGGGTATTTACGTAAGCAATGTTTTGAATTGAATGCCAACTCTGTTTTCTAAAATATTCTATAGATATCGATAATTATTCGCAAACATATTTTAAGGTCTTTTTTCTCCCTTAAATGTTGAATTTTGAAAAATCATTTAACTGATTAATACGAATTAATTTTTGTGTTCTAATAAAATAAAAATCACGATGATAAGCCATCGGGTTTGAAATCTATCGACGTTTCTTTGGAAACACATTTCACTCTTTTTCACCCCTTAGAAGTCTAATTTCGAAAAATTCCTTCTTACTGCTCGCCTACGACCTGACGGGTACCCACTCATAAAAAAATTTCACGAGTATAGTTCCAGTGGTTTGGGCTGCAATTTGATTTGTCAGTGAGTCAGCCAGAGTTCTCATATATATATATATATATATATATATATATATATATATATATATATATATATATATACACACACACACATACTAGCAGTGCGCCTGCGGCTTTGCTTGTGTGTGTTACTCATAGCAGATTATAATTGCTTTAACTGAAAAACCTCTTTGTACACGAGATAGGTAGTTCAATCAAGTGTTAGAAAGACAATGCTGCCAGTTGAGTTAACTCTGCAGCAGGGTTCCCTGCCATCAACAGCAACTTCGCCTGGGCCTTGGCCGTATTTACAGAAAGTGCAAAGTTGACGTTGTGAGGTGATAACAGAATTATAAATGTAAGAGGGTAATCGAATATGCGTAGTTTATGTGCGTTATCAAGACTGATTTCCCCCGAGCACAACCATTGGTGACGGTGCCCTCAGCAACGTATTTGTTCTTCAAAACCTTCACGTAAAGTTTAGTGCCATTAGGGAGTTTTGGCGGGGTACTGTTTCGCAGAAATATAAACGCATTCGGTTCCTAAACCTTCATATTAGTGAGATGGTATACGTGGGTTGATGCTGTGGAGGTCCTTCAGTGGATAGTGGACTGCATAATCCATTTTCACCACTTATGAATTACCTTATCCAAATTTGTACTCATTTCTTCTGCTTTGTAGTTTTTGTGTGTCAGAATTGCACGTTTGTGCATCATTTAACAGTATTTGAGTCCAGAACTTCTGAACAATACACCGGAGCTACAAACAGTTGCGCCATATAACGTCTAAATTACTATGGGAAATTTAATTAAAACATATAGTATTAATTTCCTAGGGTTATAGAGGTTGTACAACAACACGCTTCGATAGAACTGTACAATGGATCTCCAACATAATTATTTCTTGCTGGTCGTACTTGGTGTTTGGATCTTCTGCATTGAAAGTTTACAAAGTAAGTTTTTTTTCATAATAATTAAGTCAAGTTACAAAATAAAAAGTTGCGTAACTTTTTAAGTGTTTACGTAAAGAACATTATGACGGGAACAACACCTCAATATCTCAACGGCTACACAAATATCAACGGCTAATAGAAAAAAAATTTTATGCCTTTTCACCCATTGTGGTGACGAATTACGTAAATTCTTAGTTTCACATCTTAAATATTTGTTCAACTATCCAAGTAAAGTAAATCAATATATATATTTCACCTCCTTAGGTGGCGAATTTTTAAATTACTTTTCAGGTATCTGAGTAA
The DNA here is from genome assembly GCA_003012365.1 of Medauroidea extradentata. NCBI lineage: Eukaryota > Metazoa > Arthropoda > Insecta > Phasmatodea > Phasmatidae > Medauroidea > Medauroidea extradentata. The sequence goes on from PNEQ01054297.1 coordinate 90,743, forward strand.
GCATTTGTCTTAAGTAAAATTCACGTCGATATATAAAAACCAATAAAGTCTATAAATACATATTGCGAGTCAAAATCAAATGTTACCCGTTTTTACGTCTTTGGGACGAATTCGAAAAAAAAATATTTAAATTATATTTTTGATATTTACATAACCATCAACCTATTGCAAAGAGTAACACGATCTCCGATTGGTTCGAGAGATATGGAGGGATAATCTAAAATACATTTCACCTACATTCACCCTATTAATAAAATAATTTAATATGTTCTGAAGTTATGTCTCAGCCATTTTTATACGTATACATCTGAAGTTAAAATAACGATGATAGACAATTGTGTTCCAGCTGAATATACGATTCATAAATAACATATTTTCCCGCTTTTTGCTGTTAGGGGGTATAGTCATTAAAAAATCCTAAAATTACATTTTGGATATTTAGGCCCTACCTGAGCATAATTTTGAAGTGAAAACCATCTCTTATTCCTAAAGTATTCGATAAATATCGATAATTAATCGTAAACACTGTTAAAGTCTTTTCACCCCATAAATGTCGAATTTCGAAGAATCCTAAAATTAGCTGATATTAATTTTTTGTGTGTTACATTGAAATGAAAATCACAATGTTACGCCGTTGGGTTTGAGTACTATCGACATTTCATCAAAAATATATTTCACCCCTATCCCCCTTCTGAGGGGTTGAATTTCGAAATATACCTTCTAGTGCTCGCCTACGACCTGAGGGGAACCCACACAAAAAATATCACGACTCTAGGTCCAGCTGTTATGGCTGCAGTTCGATGTCAGTCAGTCAGTCAGTGTTCTCTTTAATATAGCTATATGTGCTTTACGACAAAGCGAACATTTAAAAACATTCGGTTAAGGCAGCAAGTTTAAGTTTTTTATGTATAATTTTATTTTCTTAGAAGCAAATATAATGTATTCTTCGATCTCAGATTATCTTATAATATTTTTTTTTCATATTTGACAGCTCAGCAAATATTACAACTAAGCTGTTTTATTACAGAACAACTTATTGTTAACATTAATGCATAATAATTCAAATATTATCTTTTTTTGACAATGCTGCAACTCAAAGGTTTGAATATAACTATAGTTAAACGATTTAAATTCTGTTTTTTCAAGGGAAATATTTTCAGACAACAATGTTCATAATTTTATTTGAAACAATTAAACTTTGTTTAAAAAACTAAAAAATTATTAAAAACACACGTTTTTGTTTAAATATAAATTAAAATTTTTAAGCAATCTTCATATGTGTGTGAATGCAATTTTTAGGGGTCATTAGTAATAGGATATGTCGTAGTTAAAATGACTTAATTTTTCGAGTAATATACCGGTAATGTAATAACTGGTAATTATAGTCAAAATATTCTAATTGATAAAATATGATACTTAATATGCGTAAAAGGAGTGATACGCACACACACAGACACACACACACATGTATATACATAGGCCTACATATATATGATTATATATACAAAGTCCATATTATTTCTTTGTCGGGTAGTAGACACAAAGGTGCATCGTTTGACGCTTAAAAACGCGCAAGCAATACATTGGGCATGATGTTTTTAAACTTCACAATTTCCCGATTCATGATAAAAGAGTAGCAATTGCGGCCTAATGCCCTTTTAACATGGAATACACAATGTTTGTTAAAAGAGCAGAGGTAAATTTATTTTATGTTTAAATACAACAATGGTGAATTTTATATTTTGTCGTTTTTGTATTGCATTTGTCTTGTCACAGAATGCATTATAAGATATGCGAATGTAATGTTTGTTGCATTTACTAGATATTGTACCTGGCTCTGCATTTTTTTGAGCTACCTGTTATCTGCTCCTCCTCATTAAGGTGTAGTTCACTTATATTCAGACAATTGCGGGGTTCAGAATAAGAACCACGCTATTTCAAAATTGCTTCCGAATTTAACAGATACAAAACGTTAAAAATAAATTAAACATTAATTTCCCATTTGAAGACACACTGTTCACCCCTGTGATCGGGATTTTGCAATCATATAACGCAACTTTACAAAGCATGTTAGGATACACAATGCACATGCACTTGCAGATCTGATTATACAAAGAAGCCAATTGCAAAAATGTAATGTATACTGAGGTTAAAAGTGACGTACTAGTGTCCGTAGTACTAAAAAAATAACCGTCTCCAGTGAAAGTCAGAACTAATCAGTTGATACAAGGGTTACGTCCGGTATCAGTAGTTTGCACTACATCATACACGACTCAGCTACTCTTGGTTGCATTGTAATAATGTCATTCATCAATGGTTTGGTACTACATACATTCATTATGCGCCATTGTACACAAACTACTTTTCAACTCTCAGTAGACATGTTGTATCGTAATGGGAAAGTATAAATGAAACGTTTCAAGATTGATGACATAGTGAAGAATTACATACATGTTAGTGACAAGCATAAATACTTTTATTTACAATTTGAAGAGAAACCGCATTTTTAACAACAATGCTAGTTTTGTGCGTACACCCTATATTTACAGTATGTCTATTTGAGTTACTGTGTTGGATAATTTGTATTTTCAAAGAAACATTGTTTGAACTTGTATGGATATGATTTTGTAGTGCATAGTATGTTCTAAGTTAAAAAGGCATATGCAAATAATATCGTACAGATCAAAAGAATCTGTAACAACGTCATTACTGTGTTACGTTCTGAATTAAGTAACACCATACACAAACTAAAATAGATTAGATGTCTTTTACTCATTCAAACACTTTATTTTATATAGAGTATGGACCACATATTATACCTTAAAATGCAGAAGTCCAGTACATTAAAATTAAATTGTTTTTTATTGCGTATTGGTAATATCTAAAAATTATTATTACAGTTCAAATAATGCAGTGATATCGTATCTAAATTACGAGGAGCAGTTCAGTCATCAAAACATCACTAGAAACATTTTTCACAGATTTCTTTGTTTTGCCGAAAATTTTCATTGTTAGACTCCTCCGCTTCTAACAAAACGCGATATATATATATATATATATATATATATATATATATATATATATATATATATATGTATATACATATATATAGTCTGTATTTTTATCGCCAGCTAATCGATAAGGTAGAGTAATCAAATAAGGAAAGTAAAACATTCCTCCTTGATTTTTTTTATCATCATCGATTCTCAATATGCATGAAAATTTTTTCAGATTTTCGGGTGATGGAAGTTGGTGAAAATTGTAATAAAAATATTTTAAATCGGTTTTTTTTTTTTAGATTGAGTGTGAATATTGGTCATAGCATTGGAATTATTGTAGTACTCAACCCCAAAAGTCTTTATTTAACATAAAACGTTATTTCAGTGTTAACTCTATATATTTCTGACATCTGTTTGTTTATCGAGACGTTATTTTATAGGAATGAAGCTGACATAAATACTTAAATAATTACTTCATCATTCGAAAATTTGGTGGTGGTACGATGTAAACTACGCTTGGAACTTAGGAACACTGTTACGTAATGTAAAAAAAAATCCTCCTTAGGCCAGGGTCTAGTTGTTCTTTTTTTAAGTTACATTTTTGACTACCTTTCTTGACGTAGTTGTTTGGAACACACGTAGGAGAATTTGGGTTGGAATGCCATGTAGGGCAAGGTGACGGGGAAATACAGTGATATTATTATATAGGCAACTGACAAAACAGTTCATTTTCTAGTGGAAATGTAAAACAACTTTGTTAAATATTAAATTAATAGTGAACGTAATCGCTATGGAGACAGATGAGTTGTGAGATTTCGACTATTAATAGCCTTAGTTTCGACTGGTTGGTGAGGGGCTACGGAGACCTCAGGTGGGTATGAAGCAGCGTTTGGAAAGAAGGTGCTAGAAAACAGGAGATTATCCCTGAGAAAAGTTGCGACCTGTAGATTCGTACGCAGCTAGGATTATTGCATGTGAAAATCTGGCTGTCTCTGTGCAAATTGAACGCAGAATAGACAAAAGTTGATTTTTTAAATTTTGGACGGCGAAGCCGCGGACAAGTTTCTTGTATACATGTAAAAATTGGCGTTAACTTAATTAATTGTAGTACTAACGTAATATTACATAGTCTTTAATCTATAGAATCTTATCTGATGTTAAAATGTTAAAATTTTTGTCTAACCATTACATAGACAAGACGCAAATCAACAAGCAGACTTTTAATATTTCAATCAAAATTCTTGGTTAGTTATAATGCAGTTAGTGCGTAAATGTCATTCTTTCTGTTTTCAGGCTTCAAGAAGTATTTTTGAAATTGAGAGAGACAACTATATTTCATCTTTCATTGGACGTAAAACATGTGAGACAATACTTAACTTACGCTACAGAATGATTGAAATATATTACGAATATAGACCTGTACGACGTTTACACTATGTTACGGACAATAATATACGTAACGAGCATTCAGGTTTTGCTATTTGCAGTGCCTATAGTACCTATTAGCAAGTCACAAACCAACATAATTTTTGAGAATCAAAGGGTTTTCAAATTTAAAATGATAATAAACCAGTTTTTATCAGTTAAGTACTATTTTTTGTCTGTTTATATGGGAAATTCCGAAGAAGATACTGCAATAGATGAAATTCTGTACAACATTCACATTCACGCTACAGTTCCATTACTTTACCTTCCCCTTAATGAAAGCTATATTAAGTATACGACATACAACAAAACAGAGACATTAGAGAGCAGTGTGGGATACATTATATTTTCCAAGTATGACAACACATCTTGTTTACCACGGTACAACTGGACAAGTCTTCCATTTTGGAATCCTCAAGCTCACTTCTTGTTAATAATTACAGATATAACAATGGACTTCCCTCAGCAAACTGTAGGAATATTTCAGAAATGCTGGGATTACCTAAATATTCTAAATATAGCTATTACATTCACACGTGACACATATCCTACAGCAAATGCATTGACTTACAATCCTTTCAAAAATGAACTGGCCGCTACTGTGTTTAGTGTTGACAGGTTTAAAGAAAACACTTTCTTTAACAAATACAAAATTATTGACACAAACGGCTACACGTTCGACGTAAGACTATCGCCTTCTAGTGAGTCAGCGGAACTTCGGTATACAGAAGACGGCTCCATTGAATATGTTGGGCCAAGCAGTCTAGCAGTGTACACGGCTGTGAAGAAATTCAATGGAACTGTCAAAAACTTACCACCATCACACACCATTCGAGCTACAGAGCACAAGTTTTCAAAAACACTGTATGCTGATATGATAAACTACAATAGTCATTTGGCTAAGAGGGACACTTATCCTTTTGAATGGGACTGTGTTACTGCCGTAGTGCCAAAAAGTGATGAATTACCCAGGTACCTTAATGTTCTTCTGCCTTTATCGTACAGCGTATTCTTTTCATACGTATTCACATTTATCATGTTAGGAGTATGTTTGAAATATTCATCCAATTTAAAGAACGATGTCACATGTTGTGACATCATGTTAGAAGTAATACGCTTATGTGTACACGGGGAATGTCCTGCGAAACCCCATTCGATGGTACAAAGGATTGTCATCCTCTACGGTACATTTTTGTACCTTGTATTTTCTAGCAGTTTCACTGGACTCTTAACAACTTCTCTATTTACAATGCACTTTTACCCAGACATTAATAAGTTTACCGAACTTGTTAAAACGGATATGAAACTTTCAGCTTTCTTTTCATATGAAGAAATGACTATGATAGTACTTGATAATGATTTCAATAAAGAAATATATGACGCATTCGTAAGTAAATACGTTCAAATAACAGACACTTACGAAGCTTTAGATATGGTTGCGAAACACAAAAACGTGAGTAGACTCATGACTCGGAACAAAGCCATGCATGCCGTATACCAATCAAAGTATTACGAGGATGGCAAACCGATGCTTCACATAATGGATGACTGCTTAGTGCACGCGCTTTCATGCAACTGGGTCATGACGCCAAACAATCCGTTCCTAGGGCAGTTTAACACTATCGTTATGTATTTAGTGGAAGGTGGTTTCATAAATAAGTGGAGGCGCGACTACATCGATGATTCAAAGAAGAAGGCAAATTTACTTAATCATCTGTATTCACTTGCACCTGTATCGCTTTACCATTTAAAATTACCATTTATTTTTTTGGGAATTGGTCATTTGTTTTCAGTTTGGTCATTCCTGTATGAATATTTTCATTCAGATTTTACATATATTAAAAATTTACGAAATTAGAAATTTGAAGCAGCTATTATTACACTTTATATATATATTTAATTCACAAAAAGGCCTGAAATGAAAAAACCCCCACCTATTTGTAAATCAAGTTTAGCTATTGTTGTAAAGTAATTAACATTTAGGTCAATACTTTCGTTAGTGTATAAAAATTTTTCTTGTCGATAATTGTATCTATTGAGGACTTGGTTTGTATTGCTGCCGCCAAGTAACAGCATCATGAAGTTATATGATTTCTATGCGTCCAGCTAGACTTTGAATGTCGCGAAGCAGCGAGAACACATTTATGTTAGTATATTTGTTTTATTATTAGTAGCAATTTCTTGTTGTTTCCAGTACGTGCATATGTTTTCTAAACTAAGGTACTAAGTTCTATTGCTAATATAAAGCAAGTAAATAAATGATGAACTGCAAATAGCAGAATTTCATTTATCAAAATATTTAACATGACAGTATCTAAAGTTAGGCATATATCTATAATTTTATAGCGCGAGGATATACGGTTCAGTTTTTTTTTAACTTAACAAAAATACGCTATTCTGAAAATAAGATGTTTTTCATCATTAAAAATGCCTGCAATTGGTTTGCATAACAAACTCTGCGCTTTTGTGTACATACATCATGGCGCGTGAAATTTACTTAATTACAGAAAATTCAGTGTAAGCTGTCGTGCATCAACACTAATACATCAAATATGTAATTCTCGACATGAAAGATGACATGAAAAACCAAATTGAACATTTCGGGAATGCTGCATCTTGTTTGTCCAAGAAAGCTCGTTACAATTTTCTGTTTATTTTTTATTATTGTTGTGTCGTATGTGTTCAAACTGCTGTCTGATTGGCTGTGGGGAACCTCGTCACCTTTTTCTACCCGGGGGATGAGGAGGCGACTTGCGAACAGTCTGAGAGCACGCGTTTTTGGTACTATTCGATAATAGCGCGATCATGAGAGCAACGTAATATATAACCTTTGACATCAAGGAAACGTTCGTCGACGTACGTTGGATTCTGTGCTCCAGAGAGGTTAGGATTCACCAGCAAAGTTTACTTTCGGAGTACCGCGGACGTAATTACCGTAAATAGTTGGTTCTACAGTAAAAACGCTGGGCGTCACATAAGAGTTTCCAACATCGTCGCGATACGCCACCCGTGGTGCGTAAGTTAGTCGAGACTTTCACTGAAATCAGACGCATTGCTTTCTTTCAATAATCTTCCCGGACAATCTATAATTTACTAAGTATAAGCTTTAGGTTACGAACACAGGACTTTACCGCCAAGGAGCGTATCTGTACAACACGTGTAAATCGTTATTTTGAATGCGTATTCCACAACCCATGCTGTTAAACATGGCGGAGATTCACGCTATGAACCTATCCTTGTTAAGTAAATTTTACCAGTTAACTTAAGGAAAATCATTGTGCAGCCATGCTTTTCGCTGATATGTTCAAAGCTCACTTGATGTCACGAGAATTTCAGGGACGTAGCTATGTTACATAATAATTTTCTGGCTTCTTTTATTCGCAAAGTATAGTAGTATTACGGTGTGTTACACACTATAGCGTACTTAGTAGTAAAGACAAAGTAGCCAAAATTTTGTATACTGAAGTCAACCATAAGCGTGCCTAGCAGGGTGGACGTAGAGAGTATGACTCCAAAAAATTTCTTTCGGTGTATTGTCACTCATCCCCAAAGAAAATTGTAAAGCATATTTTTTAAATAATTTATTAATATTCTTACCTGCAGTATATTTAGACATAATGTATTAAAACTGATTAAATAGCCGCAAATTTGCACCTCAAAATCAACATTTTTTCCGGGGGAAGAACTCCAGAACACCTACTAATTAAATAGATGATCTGCATAGCAGCCACTGGTCATACTTGTTCTTACCGTCCTCAAAGAATAACAGCCACGCGCGCCAATGTAATGAACGCCACACTAGTTTGAGTGTACGAGCTTCTCGACTCTTACGTCTTATAAGCATTACTTTTGAAAACACTGAGAATGGCCAGCCAAATTTGTCTAGTGGCACCACCGGGAAGTTCTAAAGAAATGTCAAAATCAGGTTACACATAATCTTAAAGCTGGTTGGTGGTTACGCCACTTTATCGAAACTGTCCATCCAACCAGTGACCGAGATGTGTTACTTCTGCTCGATGATAATTGTACATGAAGTAATAATCTAGAAGCCTAACTACTCGCACGAGATAACAGTGTCATTCCTTTGCAGCTTCATTTCCATACGATGCACAGGCTATAGTTAGTGGATGTAGCTCTCATCAAATCGCTACACGTAATCAAGATGTGTAGAAGTAGTTAAAAATTCCTCCTAGGGTCACTTTCATCGCGTTTCAAGTCGCTGGATATTGCAGTCATTTCAATAGACTCCAATGGGATTTGAAAACCAGGTGTTTGGCCAGATGACCGTAGAGTTTTCACTGACAAGCATTTATTGCTTCTGATACTTCAACCCAAAACATTGGAGTAGAAACTAATCCGAGCACTTTTACACCGACAGGAGTCACACTTCCATAACACATTAACCGCACGAATCCCCCAACATCACGGCGTTAGAGAAAACTGTGGCATTGAAAGATAAGTTAGGGAAAACATAATTTTATCAATGTGTTCATTATATTATATAAAAATACTACTGAACTAACATCCAGCCCATTCAAACATTGATTAATTTGTGCAAAAAAAAACGCCAATACGTGTTAGTTCATTTAGCCAAGAGGGTGCATCTACATTTGATTGAGGAACAGCACGCATTATGAGGAAAAAAGCAAATGGTTCTTCGGTTACTTTGAAAACGTAATAGTTTAATACATGATATAGTACATGCAGTTAAGTCGAAGGTGGTTCCTAAATGTGCAGGATTAGATCTGGATACGAAATATATTGAAAATTATTTATGTTAAAGTTAATGTTTGTAGATGAAATTGTATAATGCTGTACCGTAGAAGCACTCCTAGTTGTTCATCATTGAAATGATCAACATTTGAAGATCGGTGGTCCAAGTCAAACAACCAGGTTCCTATTTGTACAAATTGCAGGGTTCATAAAATATGCCTCTACATTTCTCGTATGTTTGCTATTACAATATATTTCCCGTATTATTCGAGCAAATTTTTTCAAAGTACAATTGTTCCTATTGGTTTACTTATTTGTATTCACCTATAAAACAAGTTTTATAAAGCTGGTATAATCGAGGCAACCCTCGCGTAGTTTATTTCATATAAATTAACTTTTGATCATCAATTATATTAATATACGTGCGTTAGAATTTTACTGTAAAACTTAGTAATTTTATTTCCTTAAATTGGTTTACGTCCAGCAGTGTTCTTTAGGCATACGCCTCTCTTAGAAACTAACAAAAATTTAAATAAATAAGATTATAAATACCGCGAAGGTAAATGTTAATTTTGACACAAAATTAAGTAGCCCAAAAATTTGAGAATAATACTACAAGTCAATAATTACGTGTTCTAAAATATGTTTTCAAACAAATAGGCTAATATTTGTGCTATTTGTTTTACTGCAGAACATTATTACTTTCTAGCATTTTGGGTAATCAAATATTTTAGACTAGAATATGATTTTTTATAACATATGTAAATATACGCAATAGTTAGAATTAATGAAACTTTAAATAGTCGACTATACAATGTTAGTATTTATATTTATTTACAATTTATGTACTTTATTTGATGGTTCTATATAAGTCATTAAACTTTTATAGCTCCTCTTTATATAAATTGTAATAATATTTTTCATGTTGGGTACAATATTTTTTAATACTCTATTACGAATTGCATTCGGTGGTGTAACTTTCCGCTATTTAACTTATATTCACTAAGGGTACGTATTATTTAGTTATAAGTTATCAAAGGTTGATGCAATATATTTGTAACTATATTTGCATAGTTACCCAGAAATTTAAATTGCTCAGTTATTACAGTTTTTACAATTGAAAAATGTGAAACGCAAATCACTTTTGAATTATGTTAATGTAATTCCATTATGAACTAATTTAAATAAGTCCAAAACGTATCGTTTTAAACAATAACTTACATGTAACTGTTTTGAAATAAACATAAATATGAAATAATTTCGAGATTTTTTCTCGTGTGATATTGTAATGAATTAATGATAGTCATTAGTTTCTAGACGAATAGTTTAATATATTTATATTATTTTGGAAAAATAATGTCAAAATAATGTGAATAAAAAGGTAAAGTTTTCAAATATACTTTAACGAAAAATAAAATATTAATTCATAATTAATTTAAAATCGCGCTATATTACACAAATATGTTCGTGTACTTAAAATGAATCATTTTGAGTTGCACAAAAAATCGTTTTTTTTAGATAAATTTTTTTATATTGTGAAGAAATACATCAGCCAAGTAACAAGGTTACGTATCATTCGAATCCAAAAGGGGTGAAAAAACAGGTAGGATTGTTTGGATAAATTCACATGAAATAATTGAAATATTTGTAATATTACCATATATTTTAACACTATATGTTATTTTACATATACGCTTTAAACTTAAAATATGTAATTATTTATTTTATACGGAATGGAAGAGAAATCAAAGAAATGTATTCGCTATAACGTGTCTTACCATTGTGTGTATAGAGCACAATTATTCTACGTTAAAATACAAATATAAAGAGGATTTTAGGTAATAAAGTTTAAGATTTATTTAGAATATAACGATAAGTTAACATTGTAAAGTATTTGTAAATGGATACCTATCTCAGAACGAAGAAAATAATTACAAATAGTGTCACACTGTTAAATGGAGTGTGTAATTCATTTTAACAGTGTTACATATATACATTTGTGTTACTATTAATAAGTATTATGAAATCTTTTAAGAATAAGTAAACAACTGTTTTTTATAAATGCAATCAGTTTGAAAGTCATTTTAGTTTCTCACCATGTCATCATACATTACATTACATTACAGATGGTGAAATTTCGAGAATTCATTGACATGCATGTTAGAATCAAGTATCGTATGTATACTCAAGTCCCGACCATTTGTCCACTAGCTGCTACTCAGTGGAACAGCAGACAATGAACGAATAGACAGGGCTTGAGTATGCATAGGATAGATTCTAACATGTAGGTAATTGAATTCGGTAAATTTCACCATCTGAAATTATAATATTACTATAGTAATTTTGTTTATTTTATAATTTGACTCTGTAGTATTTAGTAACACGACTGTCTACTTTCTTTGCATAATAATCATTGATTATGTACGATGTGTTGTTTGTTACATATCTATACACTTGGAAATTTTAAATGTATAATTAATATTTAAATATGTAGGTAATTTCTGTTTTCTTTTTAATTTGAAAACTTTGTAATTGTATGTGTAATTAATTTATACGATCTGTAAAATACTTTAGCGAAGTAAAAATGTTCTTCATGTTAACGTAGATTTAATTATTTTACAAAAGAATTGTAAGAATGATTAAGTTCAAGGTTATCGATTATAATTTACGTAATTTATGCCGTTTATATTTTATATCATAATTATTAATGAACACACCTCTCGTATAAATCTGTTATATAAACGAAAATATAAGGTTTTACATTAATATAAAATAATTTGGAAATGTTAAGTTTTGCACTAATCTTGAATTTTGTGCACTATAGAATTTAGTATATTAAAAAAATATATTGTTTTTTGATTGCATAGATAGTGAATCTGAAGTAATAGATCATATATTTACATTTTCTGCTTCCACACAGTTCTTGTAAACAAGATACTGACACATTAGAAAATGTATATACAGCTTTCGTTCCACATGATCAGAAAACTTGTCTAATACAATTTAAGACATTTTGTTCGTTGTACGTCTCTGTCTCACCAGCTGATAAATTTACATTTTTTTTGTAAAATATTGCATTATGAATAAAATAATTCTTCATTGTCTTGGGAAAGGACTTGAATGGCTTTATTAAATTGTAAGTGTTTCCACTCCTTTCCACAACCTCTAGCGTCATTTGATGTTGCTGACGTTCTCTAGCCAGAGATGAGAAAAAGTAATTATTTATTAATTTTTTTGTGGTAAGTAACTAATTTATCTGAATATTTATCAAGATTACAGCATTATACATTTGAAACAACGAAAAGGTTTCGTTTCTGCCAGAAAAATTGAAACGCATTGTAATAAAAAGATTGCTGATGGAAAACGTATATAGTAATACTTTTTCTATACCGTAAACAAAATTTTGCTGTACGACAAAATAATTCTTAAATGATGCAAGTCTAAACAATTTTTCAAAGAAACAAATCTGTTCTAAAGTGCAGTCAACAAAGTAAAAAAATATATATAAAATATGAAAATGCTGAATATTTCAGTTGTTCTTAATACAGTGACTGTATTTTTACGACTGTAAAGTTTAAGTAAACTATACAAGAGAGTTTACAAATAACACATGATTCTTTTTTCACTGTTGTGCAGCATCTTTTCCTAAATTTCCATTGCACAACGTGTTCACGATCATAGGACTCAATGTTTTTTTTTTTTTTAGAATATGAAGGCATATTTATTGATTCATTTATTTACTTTTATTTATTTATTTATTTACAAATTGTCGAATTAGTAAACAATTCTTTGTTACTGTTTTCAGACACTAATTCCTACCCTGTGTACAATCGATATTGACGAAAATACTTGTAGCAAAGTTGTCTAAACAATTACTTTTTCTAATTTAAATATAAGCGCTATATAAATGCAATTTAAACACGAATATTTAGTGTGGAAATACTACCACAAATATAAAAAAAAAATTTCATTATTAAGATGGCCAAATTATGTTGTAAACACAAAATAATTGTTGATAACTACAATATCTTAGTGGTGACAGCAAAATTATTTTGTGTCTATTTCAAAAATATTTGCCTGTCTCAATACTATCAAAACGTTTTGCAGTGACCCCAAAATATTTGTTTTTGAATAACAACCATGCTCATCAGTACACCCTTAATAAAGTAATGTAGTAAAAATTCGTCATAGTATTTGTTGTATGTTTTGGGATTTTCCCAAAACACGTTTACTTTTCATTAGCAATATCGTGATTGCTCTCGACAACGATAAGCCATTGTGATAAAAATAACGACCTCTAGTCACATTTTGTATACGAAATGAACATCAGTATGAATAGCCCTAGCTGTTATTTGCGTAATCTTTTTTTCTGTGCAGCAGGCAGTGTATACGCCTGATTACATTTTTACAGCAACTAACGAATATTGGCAAGTTTAAAGCAGCTCGCATTTCGCTCAAATTCGGCGACTTCTTAAAGTAAATTCGAGGACGATTTATTAAAAGCGTATTTGTTTTTTCAGTACTCTAGAGAAGTTCTGATTTATCCTAGTGTTAATATGTTACGTACAGTACATTGCTACATATAAATGAAATATTACCTGTCCATTGCTTTCTTGTTAGACTTTTTTCCACACTGCATTTAACAGGTAGACAGCTTTGCAAATAACGAACAAACATTGAGTTAACAGATTCGTCTAGTAGAAAAAAATATTATACGATAGGATTTCTTTTGTCACACTTTCAAGTACCTGAATTGTATGTACAAGATAATTTGTAATATTCTACTTATGTTAAATTAGTCATTCCCAGAATATACTAATTGTTTACCATCTCTTGGCAACATGTTACTCCAATCCTTTAAATATTAGTTGTCAATGTAGATACATTTATTATGAGCATTATAAATTCGACTTGATGTCTTGAATAAGTTTAAAGCAAGTTGACTTCTAGTGGAACATTCAGGAATACTATCTTGACTAAACTTAACACGAAAAATTTCTACTTTGTGTATATAGTAATATAAAAATCTTTTAAATTTATGTTTTTTAAATAAGTGTGCACGCACGAATTTTTGCAGTGCATGTAAATATTTCATTTGGCAAGACCGGTTTTATGTAGGCCTTTTTGTAATGTTCGGCTTTCAACGGGCTGCTCTTTTTACGATACTCAGCCTTACAAGTCCTCGGTTTTTCGAATCTCTGTAACCTCCTTCCCGCTGCATTTAAGACTCTCAGATAATACCAGACTTCTACATGTACGACACTTATCTAGCAACGCCGCGCCGTTAACGGTGTAAAATTCGGGCTAGTGTATAATATTCCTGAAAGTCTTTAAAGGTTCCTCTGACCCGTATTTTTTTCTGGGTAGTTGTTAGGTGGGTTCTTGTTGTAATGATGTGGTAGACCAGAGAACATGCAGCCATGAACATTGCTTCTCTTCTGTGATGTAGGAAATCTTGACTAGGGTAAGTAACCTATTTCTCAAGGAATTCCTGAAAATCGGCCAATTTAATAACACATGGAAATAAAATTGGTCAAACGAGAACATTTCTTACGATTCCGCCTCAGATAGAGTGTCTAAATTTGATGTTTTTGACGGAAATGTACGATTGCGAAGAGAAAGAGCGCCGTTGCTACACTGCTGCTGCGGTTAAATGGAAATGCAGTCCGATGCGGAAATTCGGCCCCTCTAAGCATCTGGACGCGGTGAATTTAGTAATGTGTAGCAGTGATTTTGAAAATGAATACTTTCGACGTGGTTATGAAAAAGGAACCAATCTACAGTTCATGGGAGCCAAGATATTCAAGGTCAAAGTCTACAAAATTAGACCTTGTAACCTTATTACTTGAGCATTGTTTTCCCTTTACAAATAGCTTATTCATTCTCCAGGAAGTAATCAGAACTTTTTCCTCTTATTTGGTATAAATGTCTCAAAATAAATTGCTATGTTGGTTGATTCTTTTCTGAAAAACAACGTCCATTTAAACTTTTAGGCATTTCCCATGTTACTTGAGTCCGATCAACGCACCCCGTTCTCGAAGACACTCACACGTACTTTGTATTGTATTTTTCAGCATGGTTACGCGTAAAGACGTCCGTAGGCACACGATTAGTGGTTGCAAACTTTCAGGAGATATGAGTAGTCTAATAACAGCTATAAAAATTAAATAATTTTACAACGAAGAAAAAATGTAATTAAGAAAATCAGTTGTAAAGAAAATTTTAGTGAATTGAGTTAGTAATTTTTATTTTTACTCCTGCGCTTCTTCGAATCCCGTGTTAGCAAGAGCAGAAATTTTATTGACTTGCATTTCCTTAACTAAAGTCTCGAACGAAGCACCGTTCTTTTGGGGACGTTGCAGCTACGTTAGTGGCTATGAAACAAGAATAATATTCATTTCCAATACAAAATTTAGCTATATTAAAACTGAACTCGTAACACGATATTTAAATAATAAATAACATTCATCAAACACCTATACAAGGGCGCTATAGTACTATTGGCATGAAAATTTGTTGTAAATCAAAAGTTTACAATAACATTTCCTACCAGTTTAATAAATGAGATAAAAGAAATAATGTACCTTTAATACCCCGTAATCTAGCGCATGATAAAAATACACGCAACAGCAAATTCAACAAGCAAAACACCCTAATAAATTGGCGGTAAAGGCGGCAAGTATATCGTTAATGTATTACAAGTCAAAAAGGCTCTTTAACGAATTAATAAAATAAATAAGCATTAAGAAAATTTCAAAAAAATTTAATTTATAATAAAAACAATAATAACACAAATAAGTCGTAGTTAAAAATTATTTAAAAGCTTATTTAAAACAGAATCGCAAAGGAGAATTCTTGACCGGGTAGTAGGTGACCATTGTCAACGTTGTAGCAACGTTACAAAAAACCTCAATATCAACGCGTTAAAAGCTGAAACATTGGTACTTTTAGAAACGTTACTGCAACGTTGACAATAGATATGCAACCAAATTGAAACAATACAACGTTGTGGTAATGTTTCTGCAACCAAGTGTGCTGTATGGGCAATGACTTTATGCTATTTGTTTATTTTGAAACTAACGTTTCGGTCAGTCATTCAAGAATTCACAAATTTAGATTAGAGGTAGCGTCTTCCGTTATAGGGCAAAATTATAATGGTGTTCTACATTAGTAATATATCGTACTGAAAGACCAAATTTATTAAGGGTAAATAGTACGCAAATTTGGTTCAAAATGGTGAAATACAAATAATCTAACTTAAATGAGGTGAAATGAGGGAAACAGGCAAAGAAAGCAAAGGTCTACATTTTTATCAATAATAAGGAATAGTAACGTAAGCTTGGCCGGAAAAATTCATTTAAATATATTGTAATACAACGTTTCAGAAAAAAATTTGATGCAATATTAAAACAGGATTTTTAATAATCGAAAGCTTTATTTATATGAAATGAAAATTTGTGCGAGCAAAATGATACCTTTCAGATTACTCACATAAATTATGAATCATGATCTGTTTTTTGCCATATTTCCATCGATAACTTCTATTTGAAGGATGCATGAAATTATCTCAATTTAGAAAACAGAAACTTCTAAATCCCTCTATTACATTTTGTTAGAGAACAATGAAATAAATAGAGTTTCTTACGTCTGCTATTTAAAAAGAAAACATCGTGTTTAAAATCGTATCTAACGGTGGACATAACAGCGTTCTTTGATATAACGTTTATTCTTAGCGTCAAATGAATTTTTTTTACATCGGGTTCTTTACGTACCGTACGTTACATATTCTTGCAAAACAATAAATTTATTATTTTTAATTTTTATTGCTTAAATTACGGACTGTAATAGCAGAAAATCTTTATGAATTTACAAAGAATAATAAAGAAAATTTTGCAAAATTAAGCTCATAAAATCTAGTATTTGGTTTTTCTTTTTTATTTGCGTGCTGAGAGAAATGCAAAAAAATATTTTAGCAATAAAAGTTCAGAAACGTGTTCATTAGAACCTGTTAATAATTGCCATTTGACTTTCTGTTCACGTTCATGATCAGGGTGCAGGCAAGCCGGTTGGTTACCTATCATCCGATCGCTTATCTAGGTCGAACATAGACATTTATCTAGTCCATAAATTCAGGTGGGCAGTAAATTTCAGGGAGCTTTCTGCCTCGCTAGCAACGGGGACACGTACGAACCCACTTCCGTGAGTTCCTTTGGTTTTCTCTCTATCAGGTACAGTGAAATTATCTCGCAGCGGCTACTGTAAAAGTTCGGGTTCATTGTGTGAGATCAAGTGAACAAACTATTTTATAAATACATATGTTGATTTCCAAACCACATTAAAACATATTAGTTTGTTTATGACATTGGTAGGATAATATTTTAGGGTGCTTCACTATCAAGAGTTGCAACAATGGTGTTACGCTTTCAGATTATTCAGCATAATAATTAATTTTATAAATGTAACTGAGGTTTCCGAATATAAGTTTCTTGGACGATTGGGAATTTTAGAGCTATTCAACATATCCGTGCTTAGAGATCATGTGATTTGGGAGACATGCCAAGTAAATTTATCAATGAAATTCTGAAGTTGTACAAAGCACATAGACATCCCCAGATGGAAACGGTTTTTTAAAGCCTATTTAGTGTACATATAATAACTTCTAGTGTTAATAAATATTGTATTACAGCTTTTCATCTATTTAATGAACTACGCATGTCTGTTTCTATAAAAATTTTTTGCTAATTTATATTCTACATATTACATGTTATCCTGATTGTGATATGTACTGCCGCAATCAAGTATTTGTATGTGACTTTAAAAAACCCGTACAGTAAAAATGAGTTAAACGCATTATTAAGTACTTAAAATTATAAGAAAAAAGTCTGCATGTATTCTACAGCAGTACTTCCATGAAAATTATAACATACTAAATCTACGTTACATGGAAACATAAATTAATACTGAACAAGAAACGTAAATGTTCTTCCCCTGGAATTGTTTGTAACACATCCCGTAAACAACATGAAAAATCGTAAGTTAAATTTACCATTCACATCAAAATAAATATTTTACTCCTTTATTGACGATCAACAGCTGGACTACTCGAACATCCTTAATCACGTGTAATAGATTTATAACCACATATAGATTAAAAATATACATTTTTGGTATGTTATTTAAGCCCTTGTACTTTTTTGTAAATTAATTTATGGGCATGGAGTTGCGATATTACTTAACTTATTTACAAACTCTTTTTTCATGACTTTGCTATACGTTTTGCTTAAGGTGAAAAGTGAATGATGATATTTAATAATTTACTATTTATTTACCACATCTAGCTGTCCAGGCAGGGTGAATATTTTTTCT
Source organism: Medauroidea extradentata (assembly GCA_003012365.1). Lineage (NCBI taxonomy): Eukaryota > Metazoa > Arthropoda > Insecta > Phasmatodea > Phasmatidae > Medauroidea > Medauroidea extradentata. Next base: position 109,246 of record PNEQ01054297.1, read on the forward strand.
TTTAATTTGATGCATTGAATAATTCTAAGTTATTCGTTCTACACACGTAAAATAACATATTACTTTTCCTAAATCTGAAAATTTCAGTTAAATAAGAAAGATTATTGATTTCTTATCATCCAGCGGGTATGAACAATAAGGAACACAGTTTCTATCTATTAAATACAAGGTAGTTTAAAATGTATCATATTAAGCTTGAAAATAATAATTAAGCAATAAGTATTTTAGAAACTTCGAATATTGAAATATATTAAATTGAAGAAACTCGTGAACCATCCGTTTTTTAATTTTACGTCATTATTCACAAAGGCATATGAACGATTTCCAAAATATTAGTTGCTTATATGTACACGTGAATACACAGTATATAATTTCTAGATCAGACAAATTATTGTGTGCACTTAAAAATTATCGCAAAAAAATTATATTTTGTATTAACAATAAAGAAATAATTTTGTTCGCTTCGATTGTCTGATTTGTATATCAAGACACTGTACTCTTACAACGCTTTTAAATATTTTAAATAAACGTACTTTCTTGCACTTATAACTATATTCAGCATTTTCGTTTCTAATGTTATTGATTTTCGTCCTGGAACATTCATTTAAAACTGAATTCACGTAACTTCAAAATTAGGGAATCAAAAGCTAACTAGTTCGCTGTTTTCACTGTTCCTGCGATATGTTTAGATAAATTTAAATCCAGATAAATTCCATTGATTGAAACTGGTGAATCTGACATTCACTACGTATCTTATTTTTACTTTCTTCGAGTTACATGCACGGAAATCGTATATTTATTTGAGAGTGGGTAGCCAGAAAATTCTCACATTCTTATATCACTGTTATGATTACCATATTTGTTTGCTACAATGTTCTAGCTTGGTTGGGATCACTTTCAGAAGAACATGGGCTGTATCCCCGGGTCCAACCATTCTAATTTATGCTCTATATGATTCCCCGAAATCGCTCCGGATGAATTTTGTGATAGTCCTTTAATAAACGCTCTAATCGACTCCTCTCCCAGGTTCTGTAATTGTACCAAGTTGACTCTCGCCGTCTCTAATGACCTCGCTGTCGACGAGATGTAAAGCCCGCTTACCATACCTTACTAATTAATGTATTTTTTATTTGACGTCGCTAAAATGACATAAAAAACGTTTATTTACACATTTTCATAAATACTGAAATGTTTCTTTTGAAATCAGCAATTTTAAAATGTTCTTCGTTTTTTTTTTTCTTTCGCACAGAGGAAAATGTTTGCTACAGGTAACCCATACATAAGTTGGTACATGACGAAACAAATATTAAATCAACACTACAAAAATTTTGTGGCTGAAATTATTGGTGAAACGCGTCAAAAATTGGTTTTGTTGGGATAAACCCTCCTGTTAAGGGAACAAAATCAGCCAGTAACGTACATTTGTTTGATTCAGCGTTTACACAGTTGTTTCGCCATTCACATATACGGTTGAGTGTACCAAAATGTTTCCTCTATGCATGTACTTAAGATGGCCATTGCTTACTTCTAACAATTATTGTTACAAAATTTTAGTACAACCTTCGTATAATATTTACTATTAATTTATATTTACTGGTAGGATAAGAGTTAGCATATTTTTGTATTCAAACGAAGTGGTTTTGTACCAATATAGTTTTGGGTAATCGAGTACTCTGGTGTTTGTTACTTGCTCAGCAACATACGTAACTACTTCCATAGGCGTAGCCTATGTGCATCTCTAACCTACATTCTGAAGAACAGTTAGGCTTACTTTCATGTCGGCGGAGTGTGCGTAAGAACATATTTATTCCCTTTTAAATCTTTTGATCCTGCAAGCAATGTAATCAATATTACATTTATGTATTACTAGGTAAGGTAACCTGACATAAAAAAATTGGTCAGAGTCTTAGTGCTAATGTACAAATTAGAGTCGTATAACAATTTTGGTGATGTGTTATACCTCATGAACAATAATTTTGATTCAAACCTATTTTTCCACGTTCTTATCAACTAGTTTTCTTGTCTGTTTGCGTATGTATCTGTTCTGTAAAAATTTTGCAATCGATGTTAAACTAATATCCCTGTAAGCAAGTACATTTAAACAAGAAACGTAGCTCAGACCTTGATTCTAATGAATTATTAGAGGACCGACGTTGTGAAACATTTAATACACAGTGCGTTTAATTATTCTTCTGATGATGTAGGTGTTTGGAACTTTAAACCTACTCACAGAAATACAATGCCACATTAAATATTTTTTTCTCTGTCGGAATATATGTCCGTTCGGCACAAAAATTGGAGTCGATTTTCGTAATCGATTTTTAACTAAAAATTGTGAAAATACCCAAGAAAGATATAATATGTATTCAAGTTAAAAGTGAGGAGAAAGAGTGTACCTGAAATTAAAATAATAACACAAAAATAGTGTAGCGATGAAGGAAGAAACATAAATAGCAAATTGTTTCAAGTATTTAGAGAAAATATTGTATACACCGCGTGTTTCAATCTGACATGAAAGTATAAATAATGTCTCGTCCGAGTCCTGTACAGGTTCATAGACACCATACAGATTTCTAGCCACATGAATATTGTCCTGAATATATGTGATTATTTTTAATTGCTACAAAAATACTTGCAATATATAAAACGATAAATGTTGGGTGCACACAATAGGTAATGGTAAGGAGCGTACAGACTACTGTAGTTGTTGTTGAGTGTAGTCACACAGCAGTTCATATAAGTTGCAGTGTAATAAATATGTTATTGACCTAGATTAAGTATGCATACATCCATTGCATGCACTCCGCGTATTTCTTTTTAAATCTGACAAATATTTTTACAGCCACTGAAAAATCACTGTCACAGTGTTTTCGGATAATATCTAGGGTATTAGAATTGCGTGCAGTTAAAAAAATCTGTATGGAGCTAGGAGAAATTGTTTTATACTTTCTAGTCAGTTTGAAAAAATCGCGTTGCAGTACAATTCTGTTATATTTAAATAATTATTTTTAGTAAGGTGATGGTTCGTATCACAGGCATTTAACGGCGTTTTGCAACGAAAAATTGGTTATTTTATGTGTTTATCTATTCTTACACAATATATTTTTATACATTTTCTACAAATACATTATTTTTCCGTTCCATAGTTTTCGTACAAGCGTTTCAAAGTAGCGATTCGACAATTTTTTGTTGCTTACCCAAAGTAAAAAAAAAATATTCAAACGAAATGAATTAATTAATTTAGAGTGAATGTAAATGTATTAAGTTACAGAGTGACACATGTTTTTAATTTTGCGTAAACATTATCTTTAAAAAATACAGGTGCCCAGAGACTGCAATAATTAAGGTTCATTTCGAATTTATTTTATTGCAAACATTTTAAACGTGAAATCACAAATGTGTAATTCTGTTGCTTAGTACATTTACTTTCACGCTAAATTATTTAATTTGTATTGTTTGAATAGTTGTTAGTTTGTGTAAATAGTGAAAATAGTCAATTTTGAATGCGCGCCAGCTCTGAGTCCATGGCATGTATGTATTTTTCGGCCTAAACGTCACGTACGTTACCGTAAAACAGTAGAAAACTCATCGGAAACTACGAAGTTTCTACGGATAGTATGTACGGCGACATGCTATCTCACTCGTATTATTTAAATCATAACGAACGATAAACGCCCGCCCGCCAGGGACTCAGAGTGGGCGCACGGACAGTACGAAAACTATGGAACGGGAAAAATAGTTTTCCTGTGGCAAATTACTATTAAATTAATGTGTCAGAGTTGGCCAGTGTTTGATACAACTATAAAATTACGAATTTTTCAATACAGAGTAGCCTTAATGTGAAACAGTAAATTGTTCGTGACACATATTTCGGAATATAGGGCAGTGTGGGAAATAAACCTTTTATTTCGTACATCTAGACTTATTATTAGATTTGTAGAATCTACAGTTAGCTAAACAACCTGAAAATGGAAAATTAAAAATTTGTTGTTACATTGTGGTTAAGTATTTTTGACTGACTGCTATATTAATTAATTTCTTAACATTTCTATTTAAAGAATAGTTATGAACCTATTGTCGCAAAGAGCGATGTTCATAAAAAACATGTCATATTTAGATTTCAACCAAATTTCATATTTAAAAGTGTATTATCTAGGCTTCGATTTTCTTAAGTTTATTGGTGTACAGTCTTAACTTTAAAGATATCAGTCATTGAATAAATGAATGGTTTGACGTATTTTGAGTTTTACTGGACAGATTGTAATAATATTTAAAGCACTAACAATCTTTCGTCAATAATTGACTTTCAGAAGTTTGTGTTGTTTATCCGCCAATTTGGTAATCAATAAATCAAGAATTACTTAATATTTTATTGATATTTTTGGAATATTCTAGATCGGTTTTGCACAAACTTTAAACTTTACAGTTTACCACATGTCGGTAAGCTTATGAATTAATTTGCACCAGCCTCGAAGAATGCAGGTGCATTTGTTTTGGTAATATGAACTCGTTTTGTAATTGTCCTTTTTCTTTTGCAAGTAACCAGTGATTTTTGAGACAGTTATTGAAATATTCATTTCATAATAAGGATATTTAGTTTTACAAATTCTTGTATTTACTTGAATATGGCTAATATTTGTCAGCAAAAAAACTTTAACTAATTTCTTCACGGCTAGTTAAGCAGAAAAATTAAAAAAAAAAATAAATAAATAAATACATGTAGGCCTATTATTGGTTTCTGAAACAATTGTTTTTATCTTCTGACATATATCACGCTGTACTTAAGGAGAAGAAACAATACCACAGATAAAGTTCATATTGTGTTAACCCATGTTTGTGGCGTCTTTTACATGGAATCAACAGCACAGCTTCATTTATATTGCAATTACCAGACTTTTACCCACATACATGTATTTGTGAGTTAACGCAATGGACAACTTACCAAAGCCGAGGCATAAAAATGCCGGTCATAAATCACAGTCTACACAGAAGATACAATTTGTAATAGCACGTATAGTTCTGGTATTCACACAACTTAGAATAATTACTTAAATTTTTAATGATTGTCTTTTCATGAAGTACACATATGACAAGAAAGGGTGACTCGTACTTCAGGTAATATATTTTGTTCATTTTACGATACGATTCTGGATAATCTACCACGTATTTATCAAATAATAATTTATGAAGTTCCCGAACAACATCGAATAACACCAGCTGTCGGTTTTTGTAAAAAAAAATTGTAAGTGGACTATCTGGTATACGTTGTGTCATAAGGTAAATTTGCCTTTGTAAATCAAATTTGGTACAGCATTTTCCCAAACTATCGGAAAGTAAGAAACGTTATCTTACAGTACCCTAGAAACTCCTACACGTTACTATATGACATTTTTGAAATGCACAGAAAAATCCATGTAACGCCGTCCAAACCCAATAAAAATAACATGAGTTACCACACCATTGTTGCAAATTCCTTTTACAGCGCCAAGCATTTAATGAAGGTTTGATGAGCAGTGCTACTTACGTCATTAAAAATAAAACGGTCCTACTGTTGCAAACTCCATACATTCATACAAGTTGAGACAATGCTTTGTAGTTTATTAACACTGGTGCAATTAACTCAACAAAATTTCAACGGGATTCTTTGAAAAACTTCAAGTCTGTGAGTAGTCGTACAATGCACAGTTCTGGGGAGGCATTTTGAGAAATAATGCACAGTTCGTTCGGGAAAAATATTTGCTTTGTTTTGACATATTTTCCTAACGAAATTAGTGATGTTTTGGGGGCAAAGATCTGAAAGAACTGAGACGATTGGATACCATCATTATTAGGTACAATTGTTGATAAATTTGTATAAAAAGTGTATTGATTATTCGATGTGAAAATTTTATTTCTTCGGAAAAATATTTCAAAACTACTGTGAAGCTATTGTGTAGGACCTTAATAAATTATTTCGTGGAGTAAAATACTAAGTAAATAAATTAGAGTGGCAGTTGTCAAAGGGCGCACTCGTTCGTGCAGTAGGCTGTATGAGGAAGTTTGTGTAGTTGTCTCATATTGCTGCGTTGTTCCTTGTTTGTGTGGCTCTCTGCCAGCTCGACCCTGACTAGCCTGGGCAAGGGGGAAGGGGAGGCCCCACATCTCTGTGTGACCTTGAGATGGCTCCAGGCCTGGATGCTGCAGCAAGGAGAGGTGCTGTACAGACGGGATGGCACACTCTTCTCCGCAGACGAGGATGCGCGGCCGTGCGGAGCGGTCGCAGCCGCCGAGCCGTGGGTGGCGTACGTCGTCAACGTCGTCTTGACGTCGTCGGTCAAGAGCGTCTCACACATCTGTAGGGTGCGCCGTTGACATTGGGAAACGCATGCTGGGGTTCTTCCGAGAAGGAGCGGTTTGCAAGAGTCGTCCCGACGTCGAATAGTCGTCTGTCGAGGTCACCTCACCATAACCATGGAGGATACGTCAGAAAAGGCCTGTCCCAAAGAATTGGATTACTTGTCGTTTCTCGTCGACATAAATGTGTTCTCGGGCAAGGTCATTGTTACGTCTTCACCGGCAGAATACATATTTGGAACCAAAAAACGCGTCGGAAGTCTGTTATTTTGGCATTATTCTTAGTACTTTGGGGCATCCTGATTAATTTGGGTCAGTGGTCATGGCCACCTCCCTACCCTATTATTCTTCCTCAACACTTTAGAGTGCGGCGTCTGTCAAGGTTTCCTCAGTTTGAGCTATTTTTCTCTCCAAGGCCCCGGAAGGAACACACGCACTTCCGGTATCTTAAAATCGAGAAATGCTTCTACTAGATACAAGTATGTCGTTTTAAAATTTGTTTATAATTATTTGCCTACAACTGAAATAAATCTGTTGTAGAGGTGCTACATTTCCAACAAAACAATTTTATTAACTCAAAATCTGAAAAAGATGATAGTAACCGATACATAACAATGTTGTTTTTAATTATTCAGAATTTTTTGGTTACGTGATTACGTACTGCATTACATAAACCCAAGTTTATTCTGTGTTTATGAAAGTGATATGAAACAAGAACTCATCTGTCAAGAAACTTACACCTACTTAAGTTTATTAGGTAGCAATTTAGATATCGTAGGCACAAAAACGATGACATTTATGGTTTATCGGCCGACTAAGAAGTACAAATTTAGCTCAAAGAATTTACTGCATAAAGGGATCTTGTGGTGAGTATTTTTACACGAAACGACGAAAGCAGAATATTACTAGTGGTGTTTATGTCACATCGTGTGTGGTTTTGTCCCTATACATAAGGATATACAAACACACGAGTGGCACCATTTTTATAACATAGTTAGTGATTATGTGTTTCGATAAAAGAAAATTTACGCGTTTAAGGTTTTTTTCTTAAATAAGATCTTCTGCGATAAATGCTAGTCAAACATTCATAGAGCTACATTTAATGATAGTTTTAGTGTATCGCAATAGAATAAAAACATACTAATAGCGTTGGCAATTTTCGTATTAAAGCATTTGATCTTCACCATAATTATAATGTACATTCTAAGTAAATGTCGTTTTTTTAGTAAGTGAAAAAATTCTCACCTCGCATCCATTTAGTAGTGTAGTATAAATATGAATCATTAAACAAATAAATGTAAATATCCTTAGTAAAAAAAATTGGAGGACTTATTAAATTGATGCTAGTGATGTTTTCGCTACGTTATTTGAGAAATACGAGTAAAGTAGACCTGAACGTCACTTCAGCAGCAAAGTAATTAGATACAGAATCATTATCTTGCACAGTCAAATATCATACAAGATCCTGCCCTGGCCTGCAGTGACAACTCTATTCATCGTTCACCTAGAATGTTTGCGCAAAACCACTGGAAAACCAAATCAGTTTTTCGGACCGGGAATCGAACACATGTTCTCAAAAACTCTTTTTCCCATTTGATAGAAAAGGCATACTTCTAAATAGGCTTGGTTATTAAAAACAAGGTTAATAAAAGCAGTATCTGTGACTCACAATAAGAACCATTTTATTTATTGGAAGCTGTTTAGCTAACCGTAAATGAATCTCATTCGCTACAAATAATAGTTTGAAAAATAATCTCCTTGTTTATACAATTATCATTTTCGAAATGTTACTTTGAAAGCAATTAAAAATTTTGAGTGTAATATGAAACAAACTTTCCCCACTGAATATGTCTGAGAAAAAAAAAACTACAACTAACTTTACACTAAATATTACCAATAAACAAACATAATGACAACACAAATATTTCGTCGCAAGAAACGTATACTTAACAAATATGTCTCTGAGGTATATCTTTTTTTTTTCATTTATGTTATTATATGCAAACAATCTTGTGGTAAGGGGAAAGAGTGTTTAACATTTTATTTATTTTTTGTGCTAGAAAATTCCGGTAGTAGCTAATGTCGATTACGTTGATGACACAGAACAAAGATATATGTTCTCCTGCTGAATGTGTTGTATCATGACTTAATTTGACTTATAGACAAAATAAGAATTGATTCAGATGAAATTAACACCAAAATAGAATCATTTACACTATCCCTTCAAACAAATAAAAATGTATCAGCGTATTTATGGTTACATTGAATAAGCTAAGCGCCGTCAAATAACAAACAAATTTTTGGAGAGTGAAACGTTATTGTATTCTGATATAATACGCCAAATGATTTAAGAATATTCTAGATATTTTATATTAGCGTAGAGCTAAGTACAGGCTCTAAAAATAAACAGACAATATTTAGGTTTTTAGTTATTGTCAACTTCATGAACAGAGTAACGAATGTCTCACGAATAACTGAAACGCTTTTACTGGAAAAAATCCTTTAAAGAATTAAGTTTCACAAGCGTATAACCTGTAACATATATTACAGTAAAATTTATCGCAGACAAAGTTGACAAAAATCACATTTTAAAACTGTCGTTTTGTGGTTTATTAGAAGAATATTTTAGGATATTTACGTAGTTATATGTAGGAAGCACAATTAATTAACAACACGTATTGCAACACTATTTATATGAGAGTTCTAAGAAATTTAGGAAGAGAAACTATTTACACTACGTAAACGCTCAATACTTTGCAATTTTGGAGAATGAAAAGTCTGGATTGTATATAGGTAATGTTTTACTACTATTATTTATGTAAACGCACTTGCAATATACAATAAATTCCGCTGTAAATCGCACTACCTACTTCGGAGGTCCGGTGTAAGCATGGGTAGGGAAAAATACATATCAATAGCTAAGCACTTTTCGTACATACATATATACCACCTATGAAAATTTCCTCATTTCTGTGTGGACCACGTAGCTACAGAACGTTATGATACGTTTATAACAAACCTTTAAAACTATACACAATCAATCAAAACATTATTCAGTAACCTCTGGTAAATGTATTCACTAAATTTTATTTTTGTAGATATATTTCCAATTTCGCAGTGCAGAAAATGCTTATATCTGAAAGCGTTATTATTAAAAATTAATTAGCAATACTAAATTTAAAAAATTCATCAAGAACCACTTCCTTGCTCACGCCTTGTCTATTAGGTAGCCAGCGCTATTAAATTTTCAACTAAACAGTAATTTATAATTCAAGGAAATATTTTAAAACTTTTCGGTAATATATTTTATGTATTTATTGGTAATGTGCGCTGCCACTTCCAGCCATAATAATTCGCATGCGGATATTTGCGGCAAATCAAACTGTCTCCACTTCCTGACAATATGTATCTCTTTAGTTGTCAGTGAAACAGGCGAACACTCTGAGACATTCACTTTCCCCATACAATACGAGTACGCATGGCACCGCTTTCTATTTTATTGCACAGCACCTACCTCGTAGAGAAACATAGGTGCATTTCCTGTTTGCCCGTGAAAGTAAGGAAGACATAAATATGTCACCGTAACAGTTTCAAGTGCAGATAAACTAACGGTTACTCTCGTAGCGACAAGCAACTCCTATATTTAAAACACCCACATTATACTTGCTTTACTATGCATGCAATCTACAGAACCTATTCAGAATTTCCCAGCGTCAACTCCGAAAATAACTAATGTGTATCGTTTAATTATTTGAACGGATTATTAATCCTTATATATATGTAATGAAATACTTGATTTATTCTGTAAATATAAATTACATACACTTTATATACAAAAGGCAACATGCTACTTCAGACGAATTCCTATTTTAATTGCTGTTTAAACACTACGCAAATGGTTTCTCGCATGAAACAATAAAAAATAAATAGTTTAAATCAAAATTACATTGGCTTGGCATAGTTGAATTTTCATCCTACAGCAAAGAGTTTATTCGCTAAAGAGCAATGTTTTCTTATAATGGCGTTTGGTAATTTCTATCATAATTTTCACTTTAACGCGAGTATTTTTTTTTTTTTTTACATTTCGTAAGTTAAAATTTTTAATTACGGTTCTAATAGCTTTCTACCGTATATTGTGTAACATTTGGTAATTTCTGTGATATGAGGTAGTTAAAATTTGTATTAATCGAATGTTGTGTGTCAAGAGGTGAATTTATTATCTACTTTCCTTGCGCTCTTCAGCGCACACTGTAAAGTTTTCCCACGATTTGTATATAAATATGTCCAATGTAGAGTACAAACATTTATTAAATGCAACTTGACCCTGAAATAGCGAGAAATAGTGTCAGCCGTTGATTTATTTCCAGGTCAGAAGCACTTTAGTGAATATGATGTTTTTAAAATATGTTCATTTCAACTGAACAATCTGCATAGGCTACATCTGTTGGTTTTATAAATTGTGGTTTGACACAGTTCTTTACTTCTAATATAAATAAAATGATTGTTTACCGTGCTGTGTAATTAGGTTATAGCTTTGATTCGTTATAGCAATTTTCCTCTCTAGGTGTTGAACAAAAATATATAAATTATTAAATTTATCCCAAATAATATTTCATAATTTTTTTAGAGAAGTTTCTTAACATTTCAAAATTATTCAACATTTCCTTGGTCTGCTGGTTTAAAATATAGCACGCAGACACGATACGTGAAATGTTACTAATATTATAACTGCGTGGAAGAACTTATAATTTTAGTAACTCTGTTCAAACAGTTTTACTACGGGTCCCCAATTTACAAGCGTTAATATTGGTAGGAAATAATCACACATATTGTCACATTTACTAAATAAAACTAACTAATACAATTCTACCATTTAGTAGTAAGGTAGGAAAGAGAGACTATAACAAGTATTATATTCCATGCAGCTGGTATTTAAGATAAAAATTACTTCGTCTAGAAAAAATGCGACATATTTACCCTACGTTTGGTTCGTAATTTTCTGACTACGGAAAATGAAAAAGAATCTTATTGTGTGTGAAAAATGTACACATTTCATGCAGCAGGATATTTTTTTAACAAAATGATGTGGAATATCTAAAGTAACGGCATTTAAATCTCTCCATATTCAGGCAAATAATTAATTTGTCTTATTACAGTGAACGATTAGCTAAAGTAAAAGATAATTAAACCGTCATTCGTTCCTAATTGTGTTCGTTTTGTCGTTAAATATCACTGGCGTTGACAACAGGGGACGATGTTTACTGCTTCACTGTGAATGGTATGCATGACCCGGAACTCTAGATCGAGCTATCGATCCCTCTTGTTTACTTATATTGCGTGCTTGACTCAGGCTATCGATTCTGCAGGAGGATTTGTCACACAGGTGACTGGTTCCCACGACAGTATCGCTGCCTGTACAGAAATAAAGCGCGTATTTAAATGAGGTTTCACACGTTATTATTATATTAATATTTTACTAAGGCATGAAAACCTAAAATCCGGTTAGAATTGGGGCGCTGAGAAACAAGATGGTGTAAGTTAAATACAATAGAGTGCTCAAAACAAAAACTTGTATTTTCATAAGTAAAACAGAGGGCAATGCTGAAGCTTCTAAACGAGAGAAAGGAAACGAAGTAAATGCGGAAAAGATTTACGATCTTTCTTGAAAAAACAAATCAGAGTTATATTAATACCAAATTCAATTAAAAGCTAAGTAACCTTGAATCTCAGCAACTTGCAAGTTTCATGTAAACGTAAGAGTTCTATATTTTTCTGAAATCGCAAACGAAAAAAAAATTTTTTTTTGGAAGAACTCTACACGAGCTGAGCATGTAACGCATATAAGCAATGGGTAAATAGGTAAACGGTATGTAAATAAAAGTCGATTCAGTAGCTCTCGTGTTTCGAAGCGTTTAGCACGCAAAATAGTTGCTTTGTTCACCGTAATGGCGTTTAAATGTGAGAAAATTTAAATTTTATATTCGTATTAAAAATAAAATTTTACAGGCATTAGTAGTGAATATATTTTACATTTATGAAAACGTGCTAGCTTGTTTAGTTTTACTTTAACGGCCATGTTGTGGTTAAGTACACAATTGTATTTCTCTTCCTACGTGAAAGCAGTTATAATAAGGTAAAACAACTGACACTAGCATCTTTAAAAACGTTCGTAATATGAAGAAAAGAACCTCTATTTCCATTAACGGACATACGGAAGTAATATAAATAATAGCGTTATGATTTTCAGCTAACCTGTAGCGTGTTAAATAGTGTATTCGGTGGAAATTTAAACAATTTGCTATTACACATTATATTAATTAGTATTGATTAAAATGTATATTTCATTATTCGAAATTTATTTCAATATCTGATTGAAGGTACCATTTATCTTTTAAAACAGAAATACCAGTGCAGTTATGTTGTCGGTACTATATGTAGTGTACTGCTCCTACAACAATCAGTGAAATACATGTAACAATGTGCTGTTTTCTTCTTATACAGAACATAATTTCTAGTAAACAGATTTTTCTATGAATAGCCCTGAGTGTACTATCAAACAGAAATGTTGTCCCTAGTATAACATAAATGTGGTACCTACAACAATATATTTATTTCAGTGTTTATGTACACAAATCTGAATACATTTGGCGCCACTTATTAATCCCTTGTTATCCTTCCCAGAAATACGGAGGCCACTCTAAACGTTGAATTAAATGCAGTAACGATTAATGATGTTTTCTACAGTTTGAGTTTAAGAGTATCCAGCTTGTCGTGAACTACGAATAGAGATATTCAATCAGTCGTAGAACTGACACACGAATAGACTATAGCTGGCGAGCTAGCAGCAGAAGAGGCAGTCGTATCGTCCCTCTGCTATCTGGATCGAGCCCGCCTCCCTTATTTGTCGACGACGTAGAACAAGTCTTTCATGTTGGTACGCCTTCATTACCGGTCACAGTGTATTCCTGGGCGTGGTTGGCTGCCGCTGTAAATCTCCCCCCCCCTCTCTCTTTCTCTTCGAATATTCCCGCCTTGGACGTAGCCGACGGCGGTTTTAAAGGAATCCGATTACTCTTGGCGTTATTGGCCAAGACACACGAGCACGCAACACGGACGTTTGAAAGTCAGTACTTAGTACTATATTTTTAGTAGGAACTTTTCGTACACTTCTGTCAATTTATCTGTTGGACGTTTGAGAATAAAAGTGTTCTAAAAAAGCAACAAAACTTACATAACACATATTATTTTGAAATGGATATAATATTAAAGGAAACTATGTTTATGAAAACACTTGTCAGCACTCCGTTTAAACAAACTAAACTGAGGATCATAGTGGACGAACAACCGTAAAGAGCATATCATGTTAATTAAGATCGAGGAACGTATTTCTGGATGAAATAATTTACAACCGATTTCACATACCCGCTTCCAACATAATCCATGGTTGCAGAGAGATGGCTTATTTTAAGGTAAGTTTAAGCACAACAGTCTGAAATTATAATTACTCAACAAAAGATTTTACCCAACTTGTGAAGTTGCTTTGTAAATTAGTAACTATACAATTGGACAAAAATCGCACACAAGTGTTTCATTACTAACTTCTAATTCCCATTATTTTGTACAATATTACCCTGCTAGCGTTTTAGTAGAGCCTGAGATAAGAAGAAACCTAAATGAAAATGTTATATACCAACATGTGATACATATGATACGATTCGCAATCATATTTGCGGTACCGTGTTTCATTTGTCTGTTCGTGTCGCAAAAAAAAAAACGTATTAGAAATAAAGGCTTATCAGTCTGACCTCAAAATTTTAATCATGAAGCAATGCTAATAGAGTTAATTCCTCACTAGTTCTCTCCCCCCGAACACTGGTCCTACAGGTAGTGGTAAATCGTAAAAATCTTTCGTGCAGTAGTATTTTGCAAAACAGTGTAGCAGATAGTGCCTTCTATGAATGTAGGAGGTTTCCGTTGGTGTTTAGAACGAAACACGAATATTAGTAGCGACGCGCCACTGCCACAGTCAGATGAAGACATACAAAAAACGAAAGAACAACGTCAGATATGGACACGTATATACTGAAGATTATCAGACAGTCTGCTTTGACGCTATAAAACATTATAGAAAGGCAACTTCGTGAGTTCAATAACCGAATGTTAGAATATGACATCCCATGCATGCTGAAGTCCAGTGGCGAAGCGTGAATTGTTCTAGGGTAAGCGGCGATTAGCAGTGACTGTACAGAACTTTCAGTTGCCAGAGTAACCATTTGACTGGTAGATGCAGGTACACTCCTCAGCCAGTAGTATGAAAGAGGCTAGGAACTAGTTCTCAGTAATACACCTAGGTCTCAGCAACACAACTGTCACCTGCTCAAAGTGTAAAGTCGGATCTCATACTGCTTGCCAGGAACTTGTCCACGCTTCGCCACTGCTGAAGCCCTGTCTATTCTTTCCTTTTCAGCTGTTCCAGTAAAAGTTCGGGGCTTAAGATCATGCTCACATTCACAATGTCTGTTGTTTTCGCGATAGTTATATTTTTAAATGTACACGAGAATAGTCAACAAAAATATGTTTGGCACCTTGGTTCAAAGTAGGTTTAATAATGTTGTCTAATTATATTACAGACGGATAAAGGGAAGGAGATGATACACACATTTATTGTATTTTAATTTTTTGAGTCATAACATTAATTAACATTTTACTGTCGAAATTATCTCTTCGACAAAGCATAGGAAATATTCTTGGTAAACTGCTCGACATAAATAATTATGTAATCCTTCATTAATTTGTCATGCAGAACCATTGCAAGATAATTTTTCAAAGTAAACCTATAATTCTCTTGAAACGATTCTGCATGACAAGTTAAAAAAAATTCCATTATTATTTGCCGACGAAACATTTTTGACAATACAGTCTGTTTAACACCCACCTAAAATCTACATTTTTATCTGAGTGCCGGAATATAGTAAACATGTTTTTGTTAATTGACTTGTTTGTATGAACTGTACTCTTTACTGTGTAAAAGAAATTAGATGTCACGGCAAACACTGTTTTAAACAAAACTTCCAAAACATTTTTTTTAAATACATGAAAATGTTTTCAAAATATTTATCGCAAAATCAGCAGAAACAGGGCGGTATGGCCTTAAGTATTCACATTACAGTCGGATCTAACGTGCACAGTGCTGGTACCGGAAACATGGGCGTGGGAGGGGAGTGCAGTAGGGACAAATCAAACCCTTTAATCCGAGAAAATGTTAATATGTAGGCCACAATGTAATGAATGATATTATAAGTTAGGGATTGACCTTTTCGGATTAGCATTAGTTTATTTACAGAAAAAAAAAACTGTAGACGAACTCTACAAGAGAGTGTCGGTTCGCAGTAGTTCTCTCTTTGATAAAAATATTACTGTTTTAACTATCTCCACGTCCCCCTCCTAAAACTTATCACATTACTCGTGCCTAAATGCAGGTTATTGGACCCGAGAAAAGAATTTATTCACGTAGCTGTGTCATTAACCATAATTGTCTCAGTGTCTTCAAATCACCATGAATGAAAATATCAGATCAGTCGACAGAAAGAAATGAAAACTAGGAGGAGGGGAAGAGGGAGTTGTTACGTCACGAGCTGCAGGCACCAACTAGAAAGTGCGCCGTGGCTAGAGGTTGTCGTGTGCTCGGAATGACCCAGGGTTGGTGGACCTGGAATTCCACGCTGCCTGTAGATTGTGATATATCGCTTGTCGCCTGTCCGCGCCTGGCATGTGAAAACCAGCGCTATAGGTCGCTCACATCACATTAGCCGATAAAATATTTCACCCGTCGCTAAATGGCAGGTGCGCTGTGTCCCCAACGGAAAAAACTAAATATGCTTAGGCAGTAGCCGAAATCTTGTGCCCAAAACCTACCAAAACTCGTTATAATAGGACAGCTACCTCGCAAGTTGTCGCACAAAACGGCTTATAATAAGCTGGTTGTCGCAACGGATTTAAATATTTGAAAATCAAATTTTAATGTTGCTGAATTAAATTATTAACGTGATTTCGTCAGTATTTGCATCGGTAATTATATACGTGTAACGTGTAGAAGTGATTTTCATTTCTTTGCTCAAATATAGACCTGTTCCTCCCATATTGGGACTGTTACAGCAAATTGTAGGGCCGTATTAAACTTTCTAACTGCTACTCCTAAAACCGATAACAGAACTGTCATATCTTTTCTTGTGTGCTAGTTTCCCCCACTGGTTTGT
The DNA here is from genome assembly GCA_003012365.1 of Medauroidea extradentata. NCBI lineage: Eukaryota > Metazoa > Arthropoda > Insecta > Phasmatodea > Phasmatidae > Medauroidea > Medauroidea extradentata. The sequence goes on from PNEQ01054297.1 coordinate 125,835, forward strand.
TTTCGAACAATTAAAAATTAAATATTATTATACCAATTAACATTTTCAAACTAAAATAATATATTAAGGAGTTCAGACTATGACTTTACTTCCAATCAAATACTGAAACACAAATTTTTTATCTTTATGATTCGCACATTTTTTTTCAAGTCAACTACACCCAAGTGTCGTAGATTATATATATACAACAATATTTAATAAAACCAATAATATATTTTTTTTAATTAAATACGAATATTTTTTTAAATAAGAAAAATTACGCTTTTAAAACCGTTGACAAAAGTAATTATGTGTATGTATTTACGATTTTTATATAAAATATTATAAACACAGAACGGCTGGCAATGAGACAGATATTGAGGAAATTATATGATTCCACGCAGTTCACATATTAGGTCTTCAATATGAAGTCACTTAAAACTGATGTGATTATTAGTTACTAACTATAAGAGTAAAACTTTTGAAGTTATAAATTTGTACTCGGGACTACAGTTGTCGAATAGGCAAACCATTCGCCTCGCACCAACGCGATCCTGGTTAGATTCCGAGCGGGATCGGTCCCTGTATTTTCGCATGTGAGAATCGTGCCGGAAGATGCCACTGGTCGGCAGGTTTTCTCGGGGATCTCCCGTTTCCCTCGCCCCTACATTCCGGCGCTTTCCATACTTCCCTCATGACATTCTTCACCTGCGCTAAGGACCTCCATGTTTAGCGCTGAAAAATATGTATCACACTTACCACTATGTATGTGTGCGTGCACGTTTATGTGTGTATATAGGCTATACAAACGTAATTATGATTTTCTTTCAAGTCACAATTACTAAATTTAAAGAACGTAATATCGTAATTACGTGAATAAACAGTTTACACTTTTGACCAATTAAAATATTCTGGAAACGCGCACCTTAAATAAAACGCTTGTTTTAAAATCGACTGGAATAATTCCTATCTTTAATGATTTATTGACAGTAATTATAAGTCGTCCAAAAATATCTAGTTATTACAACGACGGATCCAACATGTAAACGCCATTAAGTTAGTAGTTTTTTTGTCAGCATAGTTATTTAAATTAAATAAATTTCATCGAAGATTTTAAAGAGGGCAGACATGGGTTACATGTTGATTTCCCAAAATAGGTTCTCTCAACTTTGGTCTTGATACCAACTTGCGAAACGTGAATTATTTAACAGTGAATAACGAAACATACTGTCTTGTAACTGTAGCAGGTGACAGGTACTGGGTCTGCGGCAAATTAATATCATTAAAACACGTTCTCCTAGCAACACCAGTGCGAACTACATATAAGTCCTTCACCGTCCTGCGTGAAAGTGTGAGCAATGTTGAACACTACTCACAGGCACACAAGTCTAACGTATCTCAAGAGTAGTTCACACTTGACCATATTTGGAGACGAAGGTCCCTCCTTCAGTTCCATGCCTGAGAAGGCCGAGTCAACGCCTTTCCTCCAGTCGAGGCCAGGCTGAAGGTTGCTGGAGGGCGTTGTATTGTAAGGGTGTTTAAGAGCGATAAAATCAGAATTTTATATTTTTTTGAAATTTCCTTAGTTATGTAGACGATACATGTGAGTACAGTTTCCTCTTACGCGACAAGTTTATATCACAGTTTTCTCTTAACGGTGCGCCAAAATCAGAATTAGCTTGTTCTGCTGCCATGCAAATAGTGAAAACCAATCAGTTAACTTAAACGAAATAATTCAATGTGAATTTACATCCCATTAGCCATGCAATAAAACATTTAAAATCCCACAATGTCATATTTTGAATTTTTTGAAAAGTCACAAAATTACAGAAAAATTTAGGCTACATAATTCTACATTTAAAAAAAATTAAAAATATTTCTTGGGATGTGTTTTAATGTTTTATTATGTATTCCATGGCCTGTTATTTCACTGTGAATTATTTCACTAACATAAGTAAACTGGTTTTCCCTATTTGCATGGCAGCAGAACATTAAAATTTTGACTTTGTTGCACCGTTATAAGAAAACTATGCGAGCTGAAATTGTTTTGCAACAGGAAACGGCCCTCACAAGTATCGTATACAAAACTAGCGACATTTCATAAAAATATAAAATTATGAATTTATCGCACTTGAACAGCCTTAAGAGTGCGCGGTAGATAAATAAACGCTGAAAACGTCAATTGCTTTCTACGCTTTTTTCGAAGCCAATATGGTTAAAATACACAACGACAATTCTAGATAATGGTATTTGCCAATTTTATGAGTAAATATTTATCCAGAATGACTAATTCGTTACGCGGGATCTCTTGCGCCGCAGTTAAATGCACGAGGTTCCGGCGTCAGAGATTCTGCCTCTGAAGTTCGTAACACTGGAAACACTTTGTTTAAAACGTTGGCTAAAACTATTGTCTAGGATTGCTATTGTATTTTTTTTTTTTTTAGCAGTTTGGCTTCAAGAAATTCACAGTTACAGATTAATGCTTTTAGCGTTGAATTATGTACCACGCCCTCTTAAGTAACAAGTGACAGTCATTTGCCGAGCAGCGGAGCAGAATAGCAAAACTAAAGGCTGGTTCATAATTAAAAACATAAGGATAGAACATATAACATAACAGTAGAGAATGTGTACGACCAGAAGTCTTGTCCTAAATTAATTCACAATTGGATTATTACTGTATTGTTTAGCCAATGTAATTTCTTCAACAATTCTGAAATATTCGTTGCTGTATAGAAAACGACCGAAGGCCATTGAAACATATGTGAAGTGGAATCGTATTTGGAGATAGTGGAAAAATAGAAACAAAGTCCAAATAAACTGCACAGCGTAAAACATAATTTACAACATAGAAAAATTGTTTCTAATATCAAAATGTCTTATTCTATCTTTGTCTCGTTTTTGTGTATTTTTGGAGGTTAAACCAATATGGCGGACATTCACAAACTCCTTTGCTGTTATTTTTTGCTGCCCTATGCACACAACCACTTTTTGCAGTTGTGAATCAGCAGGTAAGGCTACATAAAGGTTAGTTCTCGTGTGAATGACTTATGTTATATGCTTAATGTTATATTATCAATTGTGAACCCACCTTATAACAGAAGTGGAAATACCGCCTGTGTGGGAACATGAGCAGCACGAGCCTGAAATGTGGCGGAACGTGACTAGCCAATCACAAACCGCTTATGATCGTGCTTCTAGAATGCGGGCCAGCGAATAATTAGCACACTAGTAACTTTGTCTACGATCTTGTGTAGCCAATATCTGGCCACGTAAGCTCAATAAAATCTCTGGACATTGTATTGTCTTGCAAAAAACTTAGAAGTTAGCGACTTAAATAGTCCACAAGAATAACTAATTTTACAATTATCAAAATAAAACACTCGTAGCTAAAAGCGTTCATAAATAACTAATCAGAAGTAAAACAGTGCAGTCGACCTTAAACAACTTTCAAATTTAATTACATTTTATTCTTATTAGGTCACGTTTGTGAAAAAAATTATCAATTTCAAGTATGGCAAATGCAATACTTTCCCTGCGCTTCCGACACAAACATATTGCGTCACAGTTCTCAATGTTTCTTGTCCACCAGAAAACTTTTTTTTCGGTACCGATGCTGATAGCACTGCTCTTGCATAGAGGTTAAGATCTCAAACACTTGACGTGACAAATAACGCGTAACGAGTTTACGTAACTTACGTCGAGAGAGAGCGAGGGTATTTTAACAGCAACTTTCCTGTTTGCCTCACACTGAGTGTGCTTATCCAAAATAAAGATTGCTTCTGAAGACCTAGTTTTACACACTGTATAATATGTGTTACGATATTACGGGGCCCTTTCGACTAATTAGGTATTCATGAATAAACAAAAAACAAAAAGCTGCCGTCCTTTCTGTCCTTGGTGTGAAAGTGTTACAAAGCTTTTTCTTATTTCACGGCCAGACAACATGGTGAGTAAATAAACGTTCCGGTAGCAGGTTTTTCCTCATATTTTAATAATGACGTCCGTTAACTGGTTTTGTTCAAAGAATATCTGGTTGCGAATACCAAAACTTTGCAAACCCCGCAGCTATGTTTGTTCGTGTAGTAAATCCGTGTGTCTCAAGGTCTAGAAATATTCCCGTGTTATTAAAGGCAAATTTTTCGTCCTTATTTATGTATCATTACATGCACGTGTCAGAACACTACACAAACACACACATATATACACACACAATGTTCCTAGCCCATTAAAAATATATATAGACACACACACACTTCCTCGCCTATAAATAAATATTATAAAATTATAAAATCCGTACAACCACGGGAAAGTAGAGCTTTTATAAGTTCCGTTACATTATTCCATATGCAGACAATTTTGTTGGTTATATTTGGACGTTTTACGTGCCCTCTAACAACAGCACACGGCCAAAGTAGGGGATCACGGGTTGAAAAAGGGAAGGAGTCGGCCAGGACCTGTTAAAGGAACCATCCCAGCATTCGCCTGGAATGATTTTGGAAAACAATGAAAAATCGAAATCAAGATGACCGGAGCCGGGGATTGCACCTGCATCCTCAATAAAGGTGGGCGGTTGTTTTTATCACTGCTCCACCATGCTCGGGAAATCGTCAAATATGTTATCCTTTTTATTATATAATTTTTTTATTTTACCTATTCCTCGTGTACGTCTATGAAAGTCTTGTGCTTTTCGAGGACCCGTTAAAATACCAAAATATAGTTAGATAAATAAATACTTCCAACTAAAAGTTTTCTTTTAACTGTCAGAAATATTTGTCGTCCATTATGTATTTTTTTCTCTCTCTCTTGATGAAACCTAATAAATCTAAAAACGTTGATATTTACAGGTTTTTCTACTTTTCTGAGCAGCAGATAATGTTCTGCACCTCGAATGCAAGTCAGGGAATAGCGCTACTAATGGAAATACGTACGTGCCTAATACAACACATTCGTTACAATATTTATTTCAATATTGCATGCTAGTTGTTTTGCGTGTTTGTGTACACTCTGCTTCGCTCATTTCCCAACTGACTACGAAAAACCGTGCAGGTTCGAGTACTGGTGTGATATTTTCGTTGCGAGTTTCACTTTAATGTTTCTGATGTGTGCAATCAGAAAACATGTAAACCGCACGAGATATTTGTTACGTCTCTCTGCGGCAAAGTTATGGGTTCGTAACCTGAAGTTGTAGTTATGGATTGCTCGGCTAGCTGACTGAAAGAAAACAATCCGCCTGAGATCGCGCAGCAAATCTCGACGAACTCACGCACATCAGGTGGCAAACTAATAAGTAATTCTGGATTTTAATTACTGTGAGACGAATTATAAACAAGAATTCCAGACGCGGTAACATGGAGGTCCACTCTGCTGGTGAACCCTTGACTCACTGTCCACGAACTTCAACGTACAACGACGATGTCTGGGCTGACTTACAAGTTACTTATATCAGGTTGATTTCATGATAGCGTTTTGCTGAAGATAACCGAGAAACACGCGCTCTTTCTTTAAATTTCTACATTGCTCTCGATTTGGCCACATATATTTGAAAATATTTAAATAAAGACTTAGATAATTACATAACCAGTCATTACACACATTAAATTCGAAGTATGAAAGCATTATTAGGTAATTATTAATCACATTCCATATTTTAGGTAATAATTATCTATCACCAAATATTAAAAACTAAATAACTTCTACTACAAATGTAGTAGATAATTACGCAAATAATCGTAAAACGTAATATTTATATTAACAGACATTGCCTATAACTAGAGACATGCAAAATTCGCGTTATTTTCTGACAGCTGATTAGACTCCAAGTGACTATACGCTTGTTCGAAGTCTCCCGCTGGTCGATGTTGTCGTGACTTGCCCGCGGAGAATGCTTACACTGTAGATAGGCCAAACACTGTAAGGACGTAACACACGTAAATGACAACACATAAAAGTTCGTGGTCGAATGACTCGCATATCATGCTCTGTTATGTATAGGAAAGTGAAGTTTAGTCTGCTACGAAATGATAACGCGAATTTTGCATGTCGCTAGCTATAACTAGGGGCCGGAAAATTTCGCGGATTCAATGACCTGCAGACTTGAATCCATTGTACTATGCATAGGCCTACTCGAGCCCCGTCTATTCGTTCATTGCCTGTTGTTCCACTGAGTTGCAGCAAGTGGACAAATAGTCGGGACTTGAGTATGCATAAGATATTTGATTCTAACATGCAGGTCATTCAATCAGCGAAATTTTCAGGGTCCTACCTATAACTAGGGAACCTTGTTTCTCGCAAAAATAATTGTGTCTCGCTTTGTTCCCGTGCCTTACGTGCACATCTGCAGTTCTGCTTCGTGGTCAGAGATTGTATATTTTAACTCTCACGAGCCTTGGTATTCTACCGGCAAATCACAGACGTGTGGTGTTGCAGGAAAGTTTTTGTAATTGGTGCAGTCAAATGAGATACGGGTCTTCACACATACACGCTGCCAATAACCATGAAGCAGAACTGCAGATGTGCACGTAAGGCACTGAAACAAACTGGGGGAAAATTCGTTTCGAGAGAAAACAGGGTCCGTACTTATAACTAATCACATATTTAAATTATTGAAAGAAAATATAGATAATGTTAACAAATGAGGTGACGCAGCCTCGTACATATTTAAGCAGAAACCTTAACTACGTTTGCACGTCATTTTGAAATCGGTTTCAAAACACTCACCGTCTTGAAACGCTCAAGGAAAAATAGGATTCAAATCGATTTCAGTCTCAATCTCGTTACACCAATAATTGGGATCGTATCGAATTGAATTGGGAGTAAAATGTCATAGAAATGTGGATCGTATTGAAAACGAATGAAAAGTAAATAAACTCATACAAATGAAATATTGGACAGTAAATATCGTCCGAACATGAAGAACAATAATTTTCTTTTATTCATTTCTCTTACTTAAGAAAGATACTTTTATCTGGAGGCAAAAAAGTAAAGAGATGATTGTACGTATTAATTTAAATCATGTTAACGAAAATAGATTTTAATTCTACCGAAATTACTACACGCACATTTGTCCAGCGAACTGAAATCCATTTCTGTCGGATCCAAAGTTTGCATGCAGACTGGTATTTTACTCAGTCGGGATTCAATACCCAATTCATTTTAAAAACTATATGTAAACGTAGTACTTGATGATGGGGTAGAGAGAGAGGTACAGAGTTAAAGAGAGAGAAATAAAACAGATAGGACGGAGGAAGGACAAGAAGTCATCGCCTACTTCAAATGCTCTGGACCACATGTAGCATGGAGGCTTGTTTCTCATCGTACGTCTTGCAAAGGTGGATACTTACTCATAAATTATGTACTTTAAATACTTATATTAATACAATATTTGTAATGCAACACTCAGCTATGTGACTTTCGCATATTACAATGATATGCAACATGGTAGATACATTTAAAAACCTATTGTTTTGGACTCAAACAAGCAGTTTTTTGTAATTATACAGTTTAACGCATCACATGTTCTTGACACTTTTAGGACGCATGTTTTTAGAAACCTTGAAAGAAATAAGAGAAAGATATTCTATGTCACTATGTCATTATAAGGATATATAGACAAGTCAAATTTTCTTGTAATATGAACAACTTAAACCCATTAATATATATTTATATTTATTAGTTTGGACACAAATTTTAGCACAATTAGCAAAACAAACAGTGTCGTGTACAACAGAATCTTGCAGTGTACTTAGTGTACCGGCTGCTTAGCTACCCAGTTAGAAAAAAAGTAAACTATCTAGTTCATGAGCTCGTAAACAATATTAAGAGATGATGGTTTCATCGCGGTAAATCTTGACTATTTGCTCGGCTATGTACGTTCAGTTTATCAAATGATTACTGGCTTCCACTTGTACGGGGAGCGGTTACGTTATTTGACCGAGCTAATAAGAATCCCGCTATTGTAAATTTCTTGTTTGTTATTGGTCTACAAACAGGTACGTTGCGTCAGACGTACATCACCTAATCATGAATGTTGCAAGACGCTACAACATTTTCAAGACTATGTTGGCACAAAAATTTTTCGCGATATACCAATGCCTCTAACAATATTGTAAGGTGTGCGGTGTACTTTATACGTCAACCTCAAACATTGTCGATTTATTGTTACTATGTGCATTCAACTGTTTAAGCTTATCACAAACACACTTTATTTTCAATTCCTTTACACATGCATATTGTACTTTCGTTATTACCCATACTCATCATACAACTATATATTAGCACTAGGTATCTATTGTTCTTGATCTATTTTTTTTTTCGTCGTCTTGCCAACCCTCCTAAATTAACATGACTGAAGACATTGTACCAACATTTTTTGCAATCAATGTTGCATGTTTGTTGAGAGTTCAAACTCAGATTGCTAACTAACAAAATTATTGAATGTTGGCGTTAAATTGTAAAATAATTTCGGTAAGTGGACTTTACGTCTCGTAAATAAAAAGGTTATAAAAGGCGGTGGCGCACGAAGTGTTACTCAATTAACATAAATTCCAGACGTAATCATAAATATGTCATACGACCATTCTTCATTCTTGCTCAGGATGACGATGAAATAACTTCCATCAAGCATGTATCTGTGTACTGGATGTTCATAGAGGAAAACATAAATGCATATTCTTTTTGTAGAAATTAGTTTGCAGGTGCGCGGCTAACGCCCGGGACGTTAACCCCCCCCCCCCCCCACGCACAAGTAACCCCTCCTTCCCCATAGAGCCGGTCGAGAGCGAAAGAAAGCCAGCCTGTAGACAGTAAGATGAAAATAGCAAATAGTTAATTAATTAGGATATGAGGAATTTTAGCGATAAAGAAAACATTTAGGGTAATTTTCTGAGTATAGATTAATTTAATCAAATTATAATAGGCCTAGTAATAAGTATGGAAATTGCACGAAATTACTATCCCCGAGAGGCGGGTCCATCAAGCCGACTCCTAATTGGCCCAACAGAACCAATGCCTGCAGAGCAAGTGGCAGGAATGTTTGGTGCCAAACAGGAGAAAAGTTAGAGTTTGTTAACGATTTTAGGACAGAAGTCGTTCAGTTACAGACAACGGCGGGCAGGAGTACCACCGTCGGGCGTCGATTCTGACGTCGGGACGGTTTTGGGACAGACGTCGTAGAGAGGCGCTTGATGTCTTATAGCAGAGATGTCGTTGAGCCGCGATGTACGGCAGGCCGTGTTTATAACGCTGGTTATCTCTAGTTTAAGTGCCGGGACGCTTTAGGGTGTCATTTTTAAGTATTGCAAAACGTCGTAAGTTAGGTTGGTAGAAAGCTGTCGACGCCTTTGTCTGCGTAACATTGGACGTCATCCAAATAAAAATATTACTGAGACTAGTAGAAATAAAATCATTCAGTTCTACATAGTCAAATCTAGTAGAATAACGGTCTGCCAGGATAGGACAGTAACGGCGCGCTACCCGGGTAAATAGAACTTACCGACTTATTATTACTCCACGCAAGAAACATAACTTTATAATTAATTATTTATTACAAACTAGCGACCTGGGTAGCACTTTATCTATAGCCAATAATTTGAAGTCAAAACATTGACATGCCGCGTACTACCAAGTCTCGATCCTAATTAATTAATTACTACTATTGTAAACTGATTAATTTGTACGGAAAATACGACACAAAAATTGGCAAACAAAATATGTTGATCTGATCGCTACCAAACTTCACGGGATCACCCGCATGAGATAATCTGAAGATTATAATTTATTGGTTTGTGCACATACGCCATTGCTCATGTTTTGCTGATGAAACTTTTGTCAACGCATTGCAACGAACATGGACAAATAATAATATGAAGTTTGTCTGAAAAGTTCATTAAAATTCCTCCAGACGCTTTGGAGTCCATAGAGATCATACATACACACATCTATTTGTGTGTCTGTGTGTATGTATGTATGTATGTATATATATATATATATATATATATATATATATATATATATATATATATATATATATATAGAGAGAGAGAGAGAGAGAGAGAGATAGCAACACGTCTGCAGGAAAAGTGAAAGGAATCTCCAGTCATAACCATCGTTGAGAAACCATCCCAGAATTCGGCTGGACCGATTTCAGGAATCTAAGTAAAGCCGAAGTCGGCAGGGTTACGCCATCAGTGGAGCCAACTTTCAAACTGTCTTTGAGGTGAATGTTTTACGACTGGTCCACCTTGCTAGGTTTGTTACAACATTTAACTATTTACATCATGTTTCATAAACGTTGGGTACTAACTTTGACAGGTTATTCCTCAGTGGAGTAAAATACAAGTTTTCCATCTAAGACACAGTCCAGATGGCATGTATGTCAGTACTTGCATGATGCATGAAAGTTGTAGTATGTATCACGTGGATTTTGCCGTTTAAAGAAAAATATACTTCAAATAATGCTTCTATGTATTGAATATTACGTCATACATATGCATCTCTCGCGAGCGTATAATTCTTTTGACAGATGCTAAATTCCATATAGACAAAAAAAATCCACTAAAATATTATTTCTGTAAAACTATGTTTTAGCATACTCATAAATAAAACAAACGTAAAACGATATATACAGATTAAACATCCTGGCAAAATTATTATAATGCTATACTGACAACAGAAAACAATGTCAGCTAAACTTATATACTAGGGAGTGTAAAAAACGTTAAAACAACACTTGCTAAGGCTGATCCTGTAAAACCCTAAAAGAATGCTTGAATCCTAATTATGAAGATATTTTTTTTTTTTCATTTAGACTATTCGTTCCACAAAAAAAAGAGTACAATTAAACCAAACTATTGCAACATAACTGTGCGCAATTTAAGTGGTCCAGTCACAAGCGTAATTCTATTCACCGCTCACCACTGTTATTTACGACGTTTCCTAATAGTTCCTCTATCGCGCAAATAATTCTATTAGTAAATGAGTAAAACCGCCGCTATGTATGTATGTATGTATCTTACATGGTTATTATATTTCCATGTGAATTTCTGAAAATATACGTATTTTACAGTATAAAATGTTAAGTGATAGAATTACTGATGCCATGCTGAAATTGTTAGGATGTTCTGTTACATAATCTAAAATTGTCAAATCAATTACTGTAATGTGTTGCTGTGCATCATTCCATGGAAACACTGCACCGCAAGTAAATGTTTTAAGTAATTGTTTGAAGCTTCTTGCAGAGATGAAGACTTTACCACTCACAAATTTCATACTATGCAAAACGTTACCATGAATAGTATCGTAGAAATTTCATATTAAATGTAATTAACGAATGGTGCAAAGTTATCCAGGAGGATGCTAAATAACGCTACGGTAGACAATACTGAAATTTGGACGTTTGTCCAGGGTAGACTTAATTAGGCATTCCTTCAAATTTGACATAAATTAACAACCAGTGTTTTACCCTGCGACCTAAGAGGCGTGGAAAGATAAGATGTCGAGCGAATGCCTAAAATACACAATCATCGATAAAATCCGAACTATTCATCATAATTCGAGGGGACATTTCGCGAGTAGATATTTTTTTAGTTGACGTCTATTTGTACCCACTAGGCTGCTGCATTCTTTGTTTTCGAGTAAATAAATATCAACCGGCTTTAGGAAAAGAAGGGCTTGAAACCACAAAATCTACAAAATAGGAAAACTTTCACTTCTAAAATTAAGATATTGATCGTATCTAGAACTCTATAATAACCGAATCGGGAAATACTCGCGATTTGATATTCAACACCTGTGAATCTACGCACGAAAAGTTTTCTAATTGTAAAATTGTTTTCAATTCAAAACGCGAGTATTTTTACAATCGGGTTATTACAGGGCTCTCAATGTTATTACATAATTAGTTATAAAAATTATTGTTTTCAATTCTAATCAATTTTGTGGTTTAAAATCTTATTTTCTTGTAAAGTGTTTTTAATTTCTTACTTCAAAACTCAGAATACAACTGAGTAGTGCTGTTTAAAAGGATGTCATTATAAAAAAAATCTACTCGTAGACAAATGTACATTTAATTGTGGTAAGTAGTTCAGATTTTAAAGACGGTTGACTATTTCAGTCATTTGTTAGAAATAATTCCTTCCCATGCATCTTAACGTAACCAGGTTTAAGTTTTAGTAGACAACTAAATGTCATTCTTCAACGTGTATATGAAGAAGTAATTAGTGCTACATTTTAAGAGTATTTATAGCAAGAAATGAAAACAACATTTGCACATGTCTGAATAGTCACTATAACAATGACAATACTTGTTAACCACCAACTCTCACAAACAATAAATCAAGAATAAAATGATTGTTACCCTACCTCGTGTGGAGGTTTATTATTGTTTGTTATAAATAGTGTCACAATTTTGTCGCGGAAATAATTTTGTATCGCTTTGTTTAAATGCCTCACGTGCACACCTGCAACTCTGCTTCACGGTTATTGGCAGCGTGTTTTTGGCCAGAAGCGTCTCCCGTTTGACTGTACAAAAAATAATAGGGAAATTGTGACAGCATACGTCTGTGATTTGTCAGTATAGCCACACAAATGGGAGTTAAAAAGTCCAATCACTTACCCTGAAGCAGAGGAGCAGACGCACACATAAGATCCTGAAACAAGTTAGTTGTTGCGAAAATATTTTCCTAACAAAATCCTAGCTCAAGTAAAAAAGTATTGCATTAATATAGTGGTTTTCATTTACCCTTAGTAAAGAGCTCCCTGAACTTTGGCGACATGTTTTATAAAACATTCTGAAATTCATCAAGCCAAAGAACGGATGAGTTCTCTTATTTGAAAAGGGTCAAAAAAGTTATGTCGTTTATAAAAATTTCCACATATTTTTTTCAAGTGATCTATTCTGCAGTCAATTTGCAGAGTTTAGTGGTAAGGAAACAGTAACTTACTTCTCAGGAAATAACAAAGCGACGCGGAATACGATAATGTGTGATGATTCAGCATTATATTACCGGACACCAAGTATGGAATCTGGAACGAAGTAATAAAAACAGTGTGTGTTGTCCCGGTACACGAAATCTAACCTCTCTAACCCTGTAATTTTCCACGAGTTCAGTGCCAACATGACAAACATGGTCACCAACAGAACTGGAGTTGTACGTGACGTATCGTGTTTACGCAACACTCTGTGATAATGCATGGTCGAATAAATGCGAAGGTGGGAGAGAGAGCGAGAGTATTTGTAAAGAAATATTCCAAGAAAGGCACTCTACTCCAGACGAAACAATTACCACTCGTGTATGTTTCGGCGGAACAGGTTTGATTATAACCTTACGTCGCACGGCGTCGCGACCAGAAAATATCCCCGTGTCATTACGTATTAAACGCAGTTACAAAACAGTTTTTTACAATCTCCAATGTAGTTGTGAATTTGGCAGTTTTGATTGGCCTAACAGTTGAAGCTGCTCAAACTAGGATTAAGCCAGATGCACAAGAGCACATTTCTCAGTCTAAAAATAATAAAATGACGTAATTTATATGAATAACAGCTTGTCATTAAAGTCATAAAGCTTTAACGACTTCCAGTATTTTTTTTATATAAATACGTAGTTTTACAAGTTACCTGCCTGAAAATCGCGTGGCTGAGAAACAACATTGCACATGTAATGTGTACCACTTTGCCTTATAATTACATAACGGGACGTAACAAAAAGTCGTATGAAATCCCGCCATTCTTACTTTACACTGCAAAAGACGGCTTGAGATGTCGCTACTACCAACATGGCGGCAGAGTATGATATGCGAGTGTCTTACTCTTTCAGTTATTTGAAGGGCTCTCATTAAATAAACAATCAATTATGTTACGTGTAGTTACGAAGTATGTGGTTAGCTTAAAAAATACAGATATTATTTATTTTATTTTTCAGTTAATTTTGACTTTCATTAGATATCCACCAAACAATAAATGCCTCAGAATACTTTATACTTACATTAATTAAAAAAAAGCGTATCTAAATTCGTTAGGTAAATTAATCGTTTCAATCTCAAATTAACATTTCCTAAATATATTTGGTCGTAATATCAAAGGGCTTTATTTTTCAGGTTTCAGATAGTTTACTACATAATTTTCCTGCGGTTATCGGGTAATTCTTTGGATAGTAAGTCATCGGCGTGAAACCGACTTGACTTAGTTTAATTTTAGTCTTGAAATGTGTGCTATTTTGAGCTAACTTAGGACGTGCATTCTGCGCATTTAGAGCCAAAAGCTGTAGTCTAGTTATGGAGGTGACTTGTACACGGTGAAACAAAATTACCGACAGAGTTCCGGATTTATCATAGTTGTTTAGCTATACATTGGTGCTTGAGAAGCAGAAAACGTGCTACACTTCACATATTACTTAACACAGTCGCTACTGTGGTTAGTTGATTGAAGTTACTTGTTCTGCCAGAAAAATTCATAGCAGCAAATCACTCCAGAGTAATTAACGAAGATTATAGACGTGTGTGCATACTTTCAGAACATCCACTTTATAACTCGCATTGCTTGTCAAATCGTAATCTGTGAGAGAAAAAATTAAAACATATGTTTTTCTTAGTATTTTGAGTAACTTACATTGCTGATTTTGTAAGATGCACTTGAATAATTTCTGCCTTCCCTTCTCTGCTGCTGATCCTTTGTAAGTTGCCGGCTAGCTATAGGCGGTTCGGGATAAAGTGAGCACTAAAGAAAGCCCTGCTAAATATATATTTTCAGACAATTCGTATCTGTCCGCGCGTAACGACTGACGACGAGAAATTTCTAACCTCTTTGGACACGTCACTTAATGTTTGCACGTGTAAGATAAATTGTGCAGTCGGTATGTACTTATATAGTTTGATAAAATAATATTTAATAATTATATAAAATACATTGTGTCGATTTCGGTTGAATTTGTTTCAGTATTGCTGTATTCAAGAAAGGAAAACACATGGAACTATATTGCCAAATTTCGCTGCCAACCTTACAACCTCAAAACCACATTCTAAAAGATCCCCAAACATTGTACAGTGTTCGTTATTATTGCCTAATAAATTTAATCGCACATAATATTAACTAAATAATATACGAACTGCCAGAAATGGACAATGGCTACGCCTCTGAACCCTGATTATACAGTTGAGTATACGATGCTGAAGATGTTATCCTTCCTTCTCTCTTCTTTGCTATCCACCAAATATGACTGATTGACGGCTCTCAACGTTGACAGAAATTTATGCAAGAACCTCACCTTGACTTGAACATAAAATTGTTCTGCACATACACATATACACTGAATAAAATGATTTAATCCATACTGTAATATTTTAATTATTTGTTTTTCTTAGGCAAATAGTTCAAATAAGACAACTCTAAATTTCATTTTATACCAAAATTTACGTTTCTTTTAAGAACTTGCTTCTTATTAAAAAATTCCTGCTTCAATTTACCTGTCTGAAGTTGTCTATAGAGTATTACTATGTTTTGTAGAAAAATTTAAATTAATATACATAAAGTATTTCTAGAATACAGCACCTTAAATACGATAAGAAAGAAAGCCATCAATTTTAGTACTTTATTTTTGTAGGTGAGAAATTAATATGTTATTTGAAGCTTCAATTCAAACACATTTATTCATACAAAGTATAAATACGCATAATATGAATAAAATATTAAATGTTTTGATATGTTTGAAGTGCCTTATACCACAACTTTAAAAATAAAATAAGTATCACGCAGATTTCCCCTTAAACAACTTATGTGAAAAATATCAGTTCTACCAAACTTGCGCATACATGGACTAGTAACACAATAACACACAGCAGTCCAGATTGTAGCGTACTTGCGGCAGAATTCTTGCACCAATGTGTACACGTAAGTCCAGTAATTCTTGCACTGGCCGTTCGAAATCAAAACACACTGACGAAGAAAAAAACAACGGGAACTATCGTTCTGCTCTGACGACTAGAGCGCCCCTTGGCCGGTGACGAAACAACAGCGAAACAATTGCGAAACGTAGGTCACGTGGCGGGGAAAGGGGGTTAGAGGGAGGGTCAACTAGCCCCAAAACAACTGTCGCAAAGTCTCGCTTTCTAATAGAAAAAAAAGAATAGTAATCGTAGAGTGCAAAATTTCCACCTCGGTGAACAGGGACCTGCAGGGGTCAGAACTATTTTGTTTCCGTGACGTAGGCATAATTATTTTTTTGTCAATAGGAGCATTGGGCTGGGAGGAAAACTTAGGAAGGAGAAGGTGGGGAGGGTTAAAGGGAATGCGATAGATATCTTAGCGTAGGCCCATTGCCTCAAGGAACGTCGCCCCTAAATCGATACTCGTCCGTGTGGCGGCGCGCCGGTTGTATTTTTTTTTTTTCAGCACGGCCGAGTGATTCATGGCCGCGTACCGCATTATCGTATTATCATATTACCACAGCACATTTTAGGAACGTACGGGAGTGTGTATGTGTGGAAGAGAGATGGCCAGATAGGCGGGAGCAGACACAGACGGGGAAAGTGAATGTTCGCACGAGCAGGAAAGGCAATGCGGTGCCGCCCGTGTAGTCAGCTTGTGAAATTCATCCACCTGGCCTTACGCCGGCTTGTAATACGCCCGGTTTTCACGAGTTTTCGAGCCACCTGGCATGCATACTTCGTCTCGGCAGTACAGAAGTGGTTCTTCGCTCGACTCTGATCGGGGAATTTCGCCAGGATTCGAACCGCCACCACTAACGTGCCATGTTCTGCGAAGACCATCCCCCCCCCCTTGTTTCCGTGACTCCTGTGATTGTTACTTTAGATTAGGTTAGGTAAATTTTGATGTATTTAGGTTTGTTTAGGTAAGTTTATATTTGTTGCGATATGTTTACGTGCGTTTAGATTAGTTGAGATTAGATTAGGTAATAAGTTTAGATATTTTATGTTATTTTTGGTAAGTGTGGGTAATATAGATTAGTTTAGGTTTGTTTAGATATTATAGGTAGGGGCCGGAAAATTTCGCGAATTAAATTACCTGTAGGCTTAAATCCATTTACTATGCATACTCAAGCCCCGTCTATTCGTTCATTGTCTGTCGTACCACTAAGTAGCAGCTAGTTGACTAATAGTCGGGGCTTGAGTATGCTTAGTAAAATGGATTCTAGCCTGCAGGTCAATGAATTAGCGAAATTTTTCAGTCCCTGATTAAAGGTTATGTATATATTAGTTTACATAATCAAAAAAATATATTCACTATATTTTTTATTATTTATGTTAAAAAACTCTATTTACTATATTGTATTTCCCTAACTTTCTTAACTTAAGAAATCTGTCTTTCAATTAAGCGAGCAACCTTTATTTTATAACTAAACACACCTATAGGCGGTTCGGTATAAATTGAGCACTCAAAAAGCCAGCCCTGCTAAAGTTCTATTTTAAGCCAATTCGTATTTTTCCGTGCGTAACGGCTAACGACGGGACATGTCTAACCTCTCTGGACACGTCACTTAATGTTTACGCGTGTGAGATAAATTGTGCAGTCTGTATGAATCTATACAGTTTAATAAAAAAATAATAATTATATATAATGTACAATTATGTCGATTTCGGTTGATTTTGGTTCTGTTTTGTTGTATTTAAATAGTACGGCACACGGAACTACATTGCGTAATTTCGCTGCCAACCAAACTAGCAGTAAGGGAGCTATAGTTATTGTTGACTTACATGCAGTAGGCTAACGGCTAAATATATTTTTCATAAGTTAAATTTTTAGTGCTCACTCTATTCTGAATGACCTACAGTCAGTCCATTTAGAATAACCGTAACACAGGTGACTGTGTAAGGTTTGCGCAGATTAGGGCGTATGAGGATTCGCGACTCGAATCCTGGCGAAGTTTCCCGACCAGTGTCAAACAAAGGAACACTTTCGTGCTCCGGAGATGCTTCTCGCCAGCATTGAAAACAAAACGAGCTACTATGCGTAGAGACACTGGTATATCGCGCGAAAAGTTGATTGTTTGCTAGGCTCCAAAATGCTATGTATAAAACTGAAGGCTTTGCACCTATATTGGCTATAGTTTATATGAAGCGCTGTGTCCTTCTTCAAGAGAACCAATTATAACTGTACCGTTTTAACACAAAAAGTGTGTGATTTGCCAGAAAACTGTTCACACACGTCACGATTGAGATACTACAGTTTATTGGAGACTATGCTACGTATTTTCGCGATTTTCCAGCGTCTCTAACTATGCGTTTACAACCCGGTTTAGTTTGCGTGTCAAGATTTCAGCCTGTATGATTTATAACGCAAAACTGGAGAAACGTTTTTATGGCAACAAGCTTTTTAAACTATTTAGTTTCCATGCCTTATGTTCACATCGGCAACTCTGTTTCATGGTCAGTGATTGGACGTTTCAACTGTCACTTGTCTTGAGGTTCTACTGACAAATCTCAGACGTATTGCGTCATAATAGCCTCGTTGTTATTGGTGCATTCAAATTAGGGACGTGTGTGAACAAAGAAACGCTGCAATTAAGCCGTGAATCAGAGCTGCCGAGGTGCACGTGACACACTGAAACAAAATGTTGCAAAAATCTTTTCACGGAAAATACCGGGCCCTAAACATTACTAACGTGCTGTCTTATCTTACCAAATTCGTTGATGAATATGTCATTGTATGACGTAATATTAAAACTTAATATCTTGGAGCAAGATGTTCGCAACTAAAACGAATAGAGGAAATTTTTCGACACTTATATTTGTATTTAAGGCCATGCCTGGTAGTTTTGCAGTGATTTCGAAAATAATTTTTCCAAAATGAACCAATATCTCTATCACAAAATCGCTACATTGTTTTGTCACTAATACATCAAAGTTTCTATCTGAATTTTTCCGTTGCAATGAACACAATAGATTTTTAGATTCTTGCACCCAAAGTATCACATATTTTAGCATGAAAATGAGCCTAAATGGCACAAAAAAATTTTTTTACTGGCAAACGACTAATTTTTTTTAAAGTCTACATATAATTGTGCATAGTATGACTTCACACGCTCTCAATTTTTTTCAACCCATTTGGTTGAAACTTTTTGAGTTTTTTGCACCAACGTGGAAAAAACTACCGGGCATGGCCTTAATGCCACGATGAAACGAACTTTGAAGATTATTGCAGGGCCTGAAACTGGGGTTCAGACATGTAGAGTTCCTTGAATGTTAATTCTGTGCAGACAATGCTGGTGTATGTTGAGTATATTCTAACCCCTGAAGCTCTGCACACAGCTCCGTGATCTGGCAGGTGGATGCCTTAATGTTTGCTGGGTTTTGTGTGCGCGAGGCACATAACATATTTTGCGCTAAGGATCCACTAACACCTGTATATATAGCACTTTCACCTGTTCGTGTTTGTGTGTGTGTGGGAAACACATATAAACCACAAAATATAAAATATTCCGTAGAGAGTTGATGATTATCATCTCTTAAGACAAAAAGCTTAAAGATATTGCAACGTAACTTCCCATTACCAATAAACAAAATGTGGAGCGACAGTGAAATAATGGTAACATTCATAAAATAAACTGTCATCCTGTAAATATGCAATTTCTTAATTTAATAACATCTCAGAGAATACAATAAATATTGAACAACGTAAGAAATCATTATAAAGAATAATATTACGTGTAGTTGCATATACCACGGCAATACTAGCAGTAGGCCCATATCGATTAGAGTAAATTTAAAAGACAAATAGCGTTAAGTTAAAATGGCATAGCTCAGCTCGGAAAACAAAAGGAACTTATCTGCACGGTATCCGTAAGTGTAAATACTAGGCTGTTTAAAAGGAAAGAAAATAAACAAAATCTTTTAAAAAAACTAGTTAACTAGCAGAGAGGCAACAAGACTAAGATTGAGAAAGTTTATCGCCA